>OX411310.1:34735858-34910858 GCA_948150685.1 Rhaphigaster nebulosa
GAGATAAGGCCTAGCTGATATTAAACATCATTATAAATTGACATAATGAGCTTAGTCAAAATCATTTGAGTCGTTTTCGAGAGAATTGTAAAATAGTGTAAAATCAATGATATAAAGTGGCACTTCCGGTTATTCGATTTTAGCGAAAAAATTATTGCAGGCGCACACAACCACACTATTTTGGGATACTTGGTTATTTGGACTCAGGAGTTCTTAAAACGTGTATTTACATCGAAAACTAGGATTCGAAATCTTATATAATTTATAAATAGGTATGTGAAAACAATAATTGTTGGCATTTAAGGGTGATACAATGTAAAATAATAATTAATTTCTCAGATACAAAATTACCCAATAATTATTGTCGAATCTTTTCAAACACACCATGGCTAACTATCTACCGACAAATAAAAACTATAAAAAGGTTAAAATCAATATTAGAATAATATTGACATGATCCGACAGCGATAGATAAAAAAACATATTTATTTAAGGACATAACTTTATAATGCATTATAATGCTATAAATGTAGATTACTGATAAACTATTTATTTTGTGTTTTTCTATACGCTAAATCATAGTTTATATTATATTTTTTGGTAGTCCATCAGGAGATCCATTTATGGACGAAATTCATAAGAGCTGTAAGCGCCGTACAGCCTGGACCGCAATAAGAAAATGGAATATGAGAACCGTCCTCGTACAAAGGTCTTCTAGACGCGGATGACATAGTCCTGGTAGCCGACTCAAAGATAAAACTACAGCAAGCTCTGGTGGAATGGGAAGAAGAATTGCTCAGGAAAGGTATGTCAATTAATGCCTCCAAGAGTAAAGTGCTGGTTATGGGAAGAGAAGAACAGGAAGATGTCCAACTGGTCTGCAACGGGGAGGTGCTGGAAGTGGTAAAGGAATATACTTACTGAGGGACAGTGATTAGTAGCTCTGGTAGGATAGACCCTGAGATTTCAAACAGAATAGCCAAGGCAAATCAGGTGTACTACCAGATTACTAACAGCATCATCGACCATCGGAAAGTGGATAAAAAGACTAAGATGCACGTGCACAATGCTGTATACCTACCCACTCTCACCTACGGCGGAGAAAGTTGGACCATGTTGGACAGACATACCAGCCGCATAACAGCAGCCAAAATGAGGTTCCTACGTAGATCCGTTGGGAAAACTAGGAGGAACCGCATTAGAAATGAACGAATCAGAAAGCAGTTGGTGGTACCCGAACTAAAAACCACTTTGGAGAGCCGACAGCTCAAATGGTTTAGGCATGTCTACCGCATGAACGAGGACTGTAAGGTATTAGAGGCTCAGCCCACTGGGAGGAGACCACCGGGGCGACCCAGAGTTTCATACCAGAAATACGTACAGAGGATTGGTAAGTAGAAGAGGCAAATCCCTCAGCCAAATGAAGCGGCTGAGCAGGAACCAAGAGGAATGGCTGCGCTGGGTGGAGGCTCCTCGACGCTGATAGTGGCATAAGAGGAAGATAAAGAAGAAGAATAGTCCATCAGAAGCATAAAGAAAAAGGTCTGACTAAAAACGTAAAACGTAAAATTTTAATATACCCTCCTAACTTGACTACAGTGCCACCTTATAAATGTAGAATTTGTTTATAACTTGACGACAGCGCTGCCTATCGGATCCTAGCTTTGCTATAAACCATCGTCTCGAATACACAAATATGTTGCGTGAATATGGCTTTAATCAGTCGAGTCGTTCAAAAGTTAGAAGTTTACAAACAGACGCACCTACGATAATTTATATATGAAGATTATTTATAGAGCGTTACAATATATGGATAAATTTTCAAAAAATATAATTTAAATAAATATTTTTTAACACATACTTAACAATTGTATTATTATTTAAAAAGTATAATATAATTTTAAGTTAATATTTGGACAAAATATATTTTATTCGCGTTGATTAAATTTTATAAAACTATTTATATTTTACTTTGTTCACCATATCTTAAGATTTTTACTTCCTTGTACGCAGTAAAGAAAGTATTGTAATCGCGAAAATTTGACCATCTCTGAATCCATTTTGACTAGTTTCGTCGTGACGTCTGTACGTACGTTCGTACGTATCTCGCATAACTCAAAAACGGTTAGCCGTAGAAAGTTAAAATTTTGTATTTAGGATTAATGTAAAATCTAGTTATGAACCTCCCTTTTTGATCACTGCATGATTACTGGAAGTGGTGCTTTACTTGAAGGTCATCATTGATTTTCATAAAAAATATATTAAAATATTATGCAAAACTTCTCAAATTTGGTATTTAAGACTTGTATACTAATATAAATAACATAATAAATTTTTTTCAACATTGACAAACCGGAAGTGGTACTTTACTTGAAGGTCGTATTATACTTTCATCCAAAATTATATTAAAATATAATGTAAAATATCTCAATTTTTTTAAATTAGACTTTTATATTAATATAAGTAATATAATAGATTTTGGTTAAAATTGAAGATCCGAAAGGGGTACTTTAAGTTCATAAGAAACTTACATCAAAAGATATATCGACATCAATTACAGAGATCATATGATTCCGTGATAAAGGTTATAAAAAAAATTTTCCACTCTAATTAAAAATTGTTATTACTTGTTTTAAGTGTTAAAATTGAGTGTAAAATACTTTTTTTCCTCCCCATTTATGAGCTGTACTAGTCTGCACTAGGAGAGCATGATATAAGTTAAGCGGTTTCTTCGGTTAAAATGTTGAAACCGTCGATTTCCAATGCTTTCTAGTGACATAGACAGTTCTAAGGTCAAGGAACACGAAGAAATATCTTGAGAACTTTTTACTAACTGAAAGAAAACGGCATATCATAACGGAATAAGTCCTCAAGAAACAAGAGCTTGTTTGTTTGTTTGTGTGTGTGTGTGTGTGTGTGTGTGTGTGTGTGTGTGTGTGTGTGTCTGTATGTGTCAAGAGATGGACATCGCAACGCCGAGTTTCGTTTTTGGTGCTGCTATATTCGGAAACGAGCAACCAAATTTAGGGTCACTTTTTGAGCCACTGATATACAGTTTAATAGGCGCAGAAAGAAGTCACATTAGATATTTTTAAAATAAGACACTATTGCATCCTGAGTGGCATACAATACTATTACCATGTTGATTTAGTTGAAACTGGCACGGATGGAAAATGAGAAAAGTTTGGAACGAATTGAGCCAGAGAAGTTGAACGTGGGAGATAATGTCGGAAAGTTGCCTCCGTTTTTCTGGCGTATCATTGCGTCATGTTGAGCACATTATTCATGAATAACGAATTATTCAGGGAAATTTTTATCATTCAGCAGTTATGATTTTCGCAGGGTCCAAGTTTTACATAATCATGATCATCACCTTTCTTGTTTCATGAAATCTGAAATGTCTCTAATTTAAGAGCGTTTAATATATATTAATAAAATTAATATTATACAAATATTTTTAAGTTTAAAAGTTATTTTTACGAAACTATACTATGGAGAATGTCCTTGAATCGAAAATTCCATAATATGCTATATGCCAAGAATGAAAACTATCATATATTTTTTTCAACTTTCTTTGAAGTCCTCCAATAATTTTTATATAAATTAAATCATTCATTTTAACCTTTACTGTTCTACGACGTTTAGGAATAGAAAATTCCATCTCCACGCTTCAATGTACCATTTTTTCTCTTACAAAAATTGCATGATAAAAAGAACAAAACTTTTTTTTATAAGTGATATATTTCCTACATTTTTATTGATAAATCATTTTAGTAAACTAATCTTGAAGGACATTATAAAAGATACGAGGCGTCAAGATAAAAATGGAAATTTACTTGTTTTGTCATGTTTTTATATAATTAATGTTTTCCACTCTGTTTAGCGTCCTCTTTAAGTTAGGCACATGTACATCATGTACTTAAGCCCTCAAAACGTACTCAATCCTATTTAATTTTACGTTTAAAGTTTGAATAAATGCCTAAATGGGTTTCCTGAAAAAATTACAAATCCGGATTTTTTTTTTTTTTATATTTCCATATTTATATCTTAAGATAATTGATTTATGCTTCGGCTAGTTAGTGCTGAAGAAATGTGTATTTTATCTTGCAAAAGGTAGGCTAAATTTTTTTTTACTGACATATATATTGAGGCCACAAGAGAAAATCGATTTTTCCAACAAAATTTTCTTCATAACTTTTTGTGGTCTAAAAATTTAGACATTTTCAGATGTTTTTTCTCCCATATCATGAAAACTGTGCGTTTTTAAGCAACTTCAACTTATCCTGAATTAAACAAGAGTAATTCCCTAAATTGTTGAGCTCTATTATTTTTTTTTAATCCGGGGTATCTTTTATGAGCATCAGCTCTGTATAATAGGATCCAGCCAAATGGGGACCGAAAAGGGATCTCGATGGAGTATTTTGGAGAAGCTGTGAAAATTTACTCATTTATGTTTTTTAGGATGCTGATTACGAATTTCAACTTTTCTCCAACTTTGTAGCATTAAAAATAGCAGATTAATTTTTTTTTTTCTTTTTTGCTTATAACTTGAAAACTATGTATCATTCGAATAAATACTAATAATCGTATTATACCATATTAAAGAAGAGTAAATTACCTACAATTTTGATTCTTATGATTTTGTTGTTTGGCCGCTACATTTTTAAGCGAGCACGAGTCGAAGTAATGAAACAGACTTTCCGAGACATCTTTCTGGTCTCCGGTTGACTCGGCTATATAAGGCTCAAGGACACACCAGTTATTAGCCTACTGGCTAACTTGAATATGTTTTTACCTTCTTCAGGATAAAAATAAAATTTAAAATTGTTTTGGAATTAATAATAAATAGCAGGAAATTGGGAAAATTAGCAGATTTTCAGGAACATGGGAAATAGCCGGCCAAAACTGCATCTTGTTTTTCATTGTTTGAAATTTCGTTTCCTATTGATTATTGTACATAGAAGTGATCAGTGTACAATCCTAAATATACAAAAATATACATATATAATGTGCGCAATCGTCCCCTACTTTGCTTTTTCAAATTAGAACCCCAATTTTTTATTGTATAATATACATTAAATTTCATGAAGAAACGACACCTCGGTTGATTTTTGGGAATTTCTCTAATATAGCGTGTCGACTTTATCATGCTCTATCTCAATCAGGAATAAACTGGGAGGCCTTTACCAAATGGTTTAAAAAAGGATACTTATTTCCTGAAACAGAAGGGTTTATTTTGGTCATTCAGAATCAAGTAGTTTCCACCAACGCTTACAAGTAATATTTATGCGGAGAAGATATTAGTGACCGATGTCGCAAGACTGCAATTGATTCTATCCTGCATATTATCTGGATGCCAAGCGTTGGCAGGTAAAGAATACCTTATGAGGCACAATAACCTGACCAAGGTTATCCACCAAGCACTGGTCTTATTATATAGCATGGCAGCTGACCAGGTCCCTATCGTATTATCGATACGTGCCGAAACAGGTACTGTCTGTTGAAAACAGAACAATGTATTCGGATCGTTCTATAGTAGATACAGACCACAAAATAGTAAATAATAAACCAAACATAGTCTCAACAGATCATAATGTAGAAAGAGGCAATGTCTAATTTGACCCAAAGTTGCAGGAAAGTTGGGGACTAGTGTAGAAATAATTGATTATAAATTTTATAAAATTCGATTCTCTACTTTCGCTGAAGCATGCACAAACTATCCGAGCACGAACATTTCAAATTAATTATTAATTTTTCTGAATTCATCGGCATAGGAATCGTTTAATAGGCTTTCAAGAATCCTAAT
The DNA here is from genome assembly GCA_948150685.1 of Rhaphigaster nebulosa. Lineage (NCBI taxonomy): Eukaryota > Metazoa > Arthropoda > Insecta > Hemiptera > Pentatomidae > Rhaphigaster > Rhaphigaster nebulosa. The sequence goes on from OX411310.1 coordinate 34,741,665, forward strand.
TGTGAAATTAATATCGGATTTTTCATCGTATACACGCATTTCGATTTACTGTTATTATTGAAGTTTTCTTCGAAATAGGGATCGTTTATTAGTTATTCGAGGGTTTTGATTCTGGCCCATTTCTCCGTCCTTTCTTTGGAAATTCAGTATAACATCTCTATAAAACAAGGCTTAAAACATTTATAGAACTTTTTGAAAAGCTTTATTTTAACAGTTTTGCAGGAACTCTTTTGAAAAAAAAAGGTTTCCAAGGGACATTTTGTAATGTAAGTCTAGCAAAAAGAGAATACATCCGTTATTGAAAGTTTATTTCCTTTTAAAAATCTATTAATAGGCTTTAAAATATAAATGAAACAGAATTAGAAGATACTAATCACCACACGATTGCCAGTTGACAGAAGGGAATGTTATAAAATATTTAATAAGTAAATTTTAATTTTTCATCTCATTTCAGTTGGTCACATATCCAAAATTTCCTCCATTTCCTATACAACTGCAGCAAACGCTGCTACAATAAATATCTTAGAGATTTCAGTTAACCAGGGCGTTGCATGACTGGGGTGACTGCCTCCATAACTTAATAATTTAATTTGACGCTTTTGGGATCAATACAACTGTTGTGTAAAAGCGCTGTGTTGTGCAAAGAGGCCCTTGCAGAAAAGATCAGTTAGCGGCACGTGGTAAATTGGTTTAAAACTTCACAAAGGCCGTCAATTTGAGTGTGAAACCCGATCGGCTGACAGCGCTCGGCAAAACCGGTTAGTCGTGGTTAACTTAAATATATTTACTTGCCATGGGTTATCGAGTCCCAGCAGGAGAGAGAGAATATTAACTCAAATATTATTTTCACAGTTTATAGCGGCTTTTAACCAGGGATTGAATTTGAGACTTTTTTTAAGGATAAAATCAAATCACGGTTAGATTTTTATTTTATTATTTAAAAATCATTATTTGATTTTGAACAATTTATACCTATGATTTATTTGACAACAGATTAAAAATCACCTCATAATAACCATTGTTGAGTGAAAAAAATTAAATAAAAAATAACTTATTTTCAAGCGTTATTTTTTTGTGCTCAAAATAAAACTCAGAACGCTATAAGTTGCTTACAATTAAAGCTATCGAATTGAGAGTAGGTTCATTTATACAGAGTAAAAAAAAAATAACTATTAAATACGGTCATTTGACCACTTTTTAATTAATAAGATATGTTGAAAAAATTATCTCTTCCTTTATTCAGTCTTACTTAAATGCTCTCCTCAATTCCATCTTTTTTTTTCATTATTATCTTGATTTATCGGTTATTTACCAAATTTACCCAAATGAGACGTGAAAAAAATAACATTATTCGAGGTGCTTTCGGATAAAGTACAAAATGCGGCACTAGCAAGTGCAAAAACTGCGAAAAGATTCTGAATGATGATTTTGTATCAACATTTGTATGAGTAGAAGTATAAAACTTGTTTTACCATATTTTGAAACGATAACTAAGGATTAAATATCAAATATGTAGAAAAAATATAATTGTACCATGACGTAAGTATATTTATTTGGTTTGTTGGTAGCTTATTTTCAGTATGTCATATTAATAAAAATTGGTTAAATGGCTGTTTTAATATTTTTTCACGCTAAAGAAAATGGAACTACTTTCAATTCGCTAGCTCTAATTTTAAGCAAGTTATAGCGTTATGTGTTTTATTTCGAGCAAAAAAATAATGCTCGAAAATAAGAGTTATTTGTTACCTAAATAAAAAATTGGTCTAAAAGTGATAGTTATTTTTTAACAGAAAATAAATAATCATTTAATGATGCTTGACTTTTATTTCAAGCAATATGAGTCATAAATTAACAATTAATGTTTTGTTATGAATTTTAATAAAGCTAAGTCGTTGCTTAAAATCAGAGGTAGCAATATTTACGGCACTCCAAAAGTACGAGATACTTCACTGTGTTTTTTTACAAGTTTCAATATAATCTGTTAGCAGGTGTTTATATAATAGAAGAATAACAACATTGATTCAAATACAACTGATACTTTTCTATAACAGATACTTTTCCTATTTAAAAATAATTGGCGTACCTAAAGTAAATAAGACCCTTATTTTTTATCAAACATAATTGTTATATTTTGATTTGGCCAAAAAATTAATTCTCAAATTAAGCTCCTGCTTTTAAAGTTTTACAGCATAGCTCCAAATTAGGGATTTAATAAAACGTCTGTTTCCTCTATCTCCTCCGCCGAAAAAAAATGTAAAGTACCGAATTTTTAATGAAAATTCGTAGGGTAATTTTTATGAATAAATTATCAAATCATAAAAAATCTATTGAAAAAATAAGGTTTGGTGAAAAATATTAAAATTGTTACTAAGAATTTCAGAATATATAAATGTCCAATGTTTTGAGCAGAATTCAATAGCAATTTTGAAATTTTAAATATCGGATGGGAAAAGTGCGTGCAGAAAGTTGGCATTAGTGTGGTGAAGCTCAAACATCTGGGAAAGCTAAGTACTTATTTGAAATGAAAAACATTTTAATGATTACAATTACTTATTATTAATTTTTAAAATTATTATTTAATTTCGTAAAAAGTTGGTTTGTAAGTTTTAATTATATTATAGCAACTATGAAGCAGATATTCTATATTACCTTTAAATTAACTTAAAAGTGGCTATCAATGGACCGTTGTTTGAAATGTCTTAGTGCTGTAATGATCTAGAACAATTCTCTTTTGTTACTAGAAAACAAAGTTTTATTATCAACTATCTATAATTAAGAACTGTTATTTTTAAACAGTAAGATATGCAGTCGAAACTTTTACAGCTACCTTTAATAAAAAAGAAATATTTCATTATCATACTATGACTAAATAATCAGAGTCATGCCAAACTGCCGTAACTTGAATGGGCGCAATGGTGCCGAGCACACTGGCGCCACCATCGGAGGCCCCATAAAAAAAAAAAAATATATACATATCTATGGATATATCAAAGAGAAGACTAAAAATTCTGTGATATATATATATATATATATATATATATATATATATATATATATATGTATATAGTTTATATATATAGTAAAAGTATATAGCATATATATATATATACATATATATATATATATATATATATATATATATATATATATATGTGTGTGTGTGTGTGTGCATAGAAGAAAATTAAAAATACTGTTACTATCGAGTTTACTGAAAGAAAATCTGTAGTTTAATACAAAGTGAAAGGGTATCTTATGACCAAATGTTTTTGTCACATTGTGTTAGCTCGTTTGTTCGTTTTAAGACATTGTAAAACCGAGTAAACTCAGTACCGGATTAACCTTACAGACAATGTAGGCAACTACCAACTGGCTCGTGAGAAAAATAAGTTTAAGTAGTTTTAGTTTGCTTTACAAAGATTTTAGGTTTATTTTTAAGACATTGAATTTCACAAAATTAGCTTATAAGGTTTATGTATACTTATTTTTTTTTCTGAAATAGAACTCAGTTACACTGACAAACACAGGCAACGGTCCTGGCAGGGTCGGAAAAAACGGTGAGCGGTTTCCGACACTTATCTTGATGAAGTGAACAGGGTCAAGGTGATATAATCTATCATAAATTAGATATTAACTCTATGCTTTACTTCATCATGCATCTATTTTTCTACTGCCCTAAATTTTGTGAACTGAAAAGGGTATAAAGGTCCGGAAATTTGGATGGCCAATAAGTCTCTACATGGCTTAATCCGGCCTTGGGCAAACTGAAGAAAACATGTCAGTGGCGCAGCAATGTCGCTCCCCTCTCATTAACACTACTCCTTTCCCCGTTCGTCCCTCCTCTAATACAGCTGTTTCCACTTTAGTTTTGCCTTATACTATAATCTTTAATCTGTGGAACTTACTTTAAAAAAAGTTTCTAAAATATTTCAGAAGTTTTTAGATTTTGAATCAGCCTAATGTTATACTCCGTCATACTCTTTAATCTGTATCTGTAATTTTTATATTTGTTATATTTATTTTTGTTATATTGTCACAATGCTTTACCAAAATACCGATAAACTAGTCTCTATAAATGTCAAGAGGTGTAGTTTTCAGCTGTTTGCACCCAGGCACAAAAAATCCATTTACGCCACTGAGTCAGAGTATGATAATTGCTTATAATAATATTGCTATTAAATTCAATATATAAAATTATTAAATTCACTCCAACCTATATTTATGCAGTCTTCTTTTGTGTGATTTTTCTGACATAAATAAAAAAAAAACCACAGGCATACAAAAAGGACATCAATTAATCGGATCAGCAGGAAGAACCCAACTTTATGAATGCAAATGAAATTTAACAAGAGCTCCGACTGTGTATTTTAATTATTAATTTTACTAAATTTCGTCCTATTTTTTCGGTCCGTAATTCATGAAATTTAGGGCTTCTTGTACATTCTATTCCTCTGTGGACTGAAGGCAGAATAGAAATAAGTATTTCTTTATGAACTACTGAAGTAATTCTTTTAAGTATTTCTTGAAAGTACTCACATCAGGAAGGGTAGGGAGACGTCGCCATGGGAGGAGTATGGGGAGGGTGTCACTCCCCTCCTCCTCCCTTCCTCTATCAATAATTTGAAAACCCATAAAGATTGGATATTTGGAGATTTGAGAACCTACTTCAAACGGCAAAATTGTAGTGAAACACTTTACTCAAAGTTTTACTGAAATTTAAAACCAATACAATATCTTGAGTTCAAAAATTGGGATTTTATCTATACAATGTTGTGCTTGAATAGAAAAAAATATTGTTGTAATGTGTCAACATTCTCACCAGGTAAGTGGAAAGTTCAAACCTAATGAGTGGGGAAAAATTACAATGTTTATTAATATAGTTGGGAAAATTTAAATATTTAATATAGTTGGTAAATCAGGTCAAAATTGTTGGTAATTTTAGATTCCACCCTCCCCAATAAATTGTTGTAGCAACGTCCCTGGAAGTATATGCGGACCCAGGGCCGCCCATCGTAATATCGGGTCCCCGACAAGATTCAATTCGAAACTATAAGTACCAATGCCACAGCCGTGTATATTGACTTTTATTATTTGAAAAGTTGTAACGATCGATATCATCAACAAATTATAACTTAAAATAATCCATAAAATAAAGACATTCTTAAACAATTGTGAATAGCACTCTCCTGGATAACCAGTTCTCGCTAAGGATCGGGCTCCCTGGAAGTTATCTGGCATTCGGGCCTTATGAACGGTCCTGTCGCCAGGACGGTGAAGGTTGAGGAAGTACAAAGAACATCAACACGTATTCCAGGAACAAGATCATGTGACATCTATTAAAAACTGTCAATTAAGGTGAGCGGGACACGTCCAAAGAATGTCTGAGGGTAGATTCTCTAAAAACCTCTTGAATGACAAGCCAAGAGGACGACGACAAAGAACGACCAAGAAACAGGACAGACAACGTTAGACAATTTTAGACAACGTCGAAAATATACATAAAATTTTAGGAGTGGAAAGGTGGAGGCAGGGCCGCATCTAGGGGGGAGGCAAAGGGGGCACTTGCTGCGGGCGGCGGATTTTAGGGGGCGGCATTTCTGGCGAATTATTTTTTTTTTTTAATATTTGTTTATACACAATTTCAATTAATACAAAAAAACAAAGCTCAAACTCACAGATGCACGGCCTTGTGTTTGGAATCTTCCAATTGTAACCTCTTAATTCTAATAATAATAATTGTCCTAGAACTAAATACATGTAAGACAAGTGGAATCAAAAAGCGATACTATTTAATATTTCCCGTTTGAAACGGAAGACACAAGACAATGAGAAAATTCTTAGACAATATTGAGCTTCGTTTTGAATTGTGGACATCTCCGAAGGCGAGGTTTCCAGTTGTTCTCTTCGAGCTTCCTCCACCCGATTTATTTTTTTATTATTATGACGTGAGCTACAGGGAAATTGTTGTTGAAGATTTTCACATTGCATCCTTTTTTGTGGGATGTGACTAATCCCAAGCATTAAATCGTATCAAAAATATTTTTTTTTGGAATAACTGGTTCAAAGATATAAAGTTTTCGTTGTTATGATATAACTGCAACCATAACATAGACTCTTCGCAAAAATGTCCCGCATCCACCAATGACTCTTTCTCTTCTTTTCAATCCATAATTGGAACTGCGCAAGCAGCGATCCAAAGGTCAGCTAAATATAGCAACTTGTAGTTATAACAAATTGTTATTAATCTTTTGCAAATCCGGTATTAGATTCAAGTTCCTCACATTAAAAAACGTTACAGAACCAATTTTAATCGTAAAAAAAAATATTGATTTTTTTATACTCGAACGTTTTAATTTTTTTCTGTTTATGAAAAGTGGTGTCCTAATTGATAAATAGAAATCGATTTAAAGGCCAAAGCAGTCGAATCGGTAGATATTAATGTAGAAAACCTTAATAAGAAAGAATTACTTTTTGAAATGAAAAGTTTCATACACCACGCGCTGGCAATAAAGAGAGGATTTAGACTAGCAGCTAAGGCCAAGAAAATGTTTGATCGTGTATGTCGAAAATACTCCCAGCATAGACTGAAAATATGAACGCCTGCCTCTCTAGATCGGTTGCTATCAAATTTTATAGGTCAACGAATTCGTCATGTTCGTAACTTTTTTTGGCTTCAGCTCCCAGTCTACTTGAAAAATGTCACTGCATCATCCACATTAAGTTTAATTTATAATAATAATCTGGAAGAAGGGCATGCCGACCTTACTACAGCCTTAAGAATATTCCTTATCACCCCAGTTTCTGTTTCTTCTGTGGAAAGAAATTTCAGCGAGCTTAAACTGATTAAAAGTTATTTGAGGAGCGCGATTGATCGACAAAGGTTCACAAATCTAAGTATAAACGAGCTGCTTCCATAACCTGTGAGATCATAAACATTTTTGCAGCAAAAAAACATGAGAAAGTGAAATTTTAATGCCATTATTTGTATATTTTCATCATTTTAATATTTAATTTGTTTGTTTATTTAGACCTTCATCGAGTGAATAAAACGTGCTAATGCTACGATATAATTTTTATTTCTAAACATATTGCATAAAATACAATTATAAAACAGTTGAATTTTTTATCGGGGAGGGGGGATGAAAGAAGGGGCTGTAAAATTACGCTTGCCCCCCTTCTCCCTGTATTAAATCCAAGATCCAGCCCTGGGTGGAGGAAACAAACCCTAGACAGAGCAGAGTGGCAAAAAATTGTAAAAATAGGGTAGCCACGTTCTTAAAGGATCGTAGAGCTACGCAATGAATCAGTGTAGGTTCAATCAATATTTTTTTTAGGTTGATATGGAAGATTAGGAAGTTATTCTGTGGCCTACAGGACTGCTATTTTGTAGTTTTTATTTGATGATTATTTTCATGCGGTCCCTATGACACTTATTTTGATTTATTATGTTCAATAATAAAGCTTTGTAATTGATCAAAAAAATTAACCCCTTTCCTCCTCAAAATTCCAGATTACTAATTACTTATTAAGTATGAACTATAACATCAACATAGTCGTTATAAACTATGTAGCTTCACCAAATGTATGTGTTAAATAAACATTTTTTGATGGTATTATATTGTTTACACGAATAAATATGTTTCCCTAATATCGTTTATACTTCTAATGTATTAGGGATTAGATGAAGGATAGATATCCAATGTGGGAGTTCTCGCTCGGTAAACTAGTCTCTTTACTATTTCAAAAAAAATAATATCCAACGCCATGCCCGTTACGGTCTGATAATCCGGAAAGTCAGTTATGCGGGAGTCTATTATACATGTGTGTATATATTATTTAAAAATGATTTCTTATAATATCTTTTACTTTCTATTCGAAATCGTAAATTGTATAATTGATTATGTATTCAATTATGTGAATAGAGACTCATTATGTAGAATAATATAGTGGGCAAAGGTTCTCCGCAAATCGATAGCAAAAATGGCCTTGAACTTTCTCCTAAACTTGGGGCTCATCCTTTTTCGAAGATCAACCAAGTTTCAACGTCCGCTCTGACCGAAAGTAATTCGTAATCTCAACCTCCCAGCTTTATAATCTTTGAAGTTAATGATCTTCCTATGAACCTAATAGAAATTATAACTTAACGAAAAAATTAAAATGATTATCATCCATTACAAGCACAGATGAATTTTGATGGGATACAGTACCGATCATTTTATTGTAAAAACAAGAAAATGTTAAACATCAAATAGCTTAAGTCTGAGAGAGACCTACAGAATACTATCCTTCAATATTGTGTAAGAAAAGGTGTAGTAAGATATTACAGAATCTTGTAAAGAATTCTTACCTGTATCCATTCATCAATGTAAGTCTTTTATTTAACTAAAGGCTTTTTTATTATATAATGTAATATTAGTGCAAAGGCATATGTTTATGGAAAGGCATCTTTGAATATGTTTGTTACTTTGAAAAAACAGAATAGTTGATGATAGAAACAGAAAGATATTCTTGTTATTATACTACTTGGGAAGTCTATGAATATTTAAAAAATAATCTCCCATCATCAGACCACAATATCCTCAACAATAAATCACACATTACTAATTAATATGAAATTAAAAATAAATAATTGACATCAATCCTATATTCAATATATATTACAAATTTGTTACATTTAGTCTCTCTCTCTCTCTCTCTCTCTCTCTCTCTCTCTGTATATATATATATATATATATATATATATATATATATATATATATATATGTATGTATGTCTGAGTATATATTTTATATGACTATATAAAATAATATATATAATATTTTATGTATAACTATAAAAAATAATATATATATATATATATATATATATATATATATATATATATATATATATATATATATATATATATATATATATATATATATATATATATATCTGCCCCCCTTAAATTCTAGAATGTTTAAAATGTGTTCACACATTTGGCAAATCAAACATGCTTGGCTTGGCTTGTCATGTCTGTATCCGATGTGGTTCTTTCGGGAAGCACCACATAAGCACAATTGTTGCGTCCACACATTTGTGTATTTATAAATTATAAAATTAACAGCTGACAAAAATTGGAATAGGCGAAACTGCAGAGTGTGGATAGGCTAGTTTGTTAAGCTTCTGTAAACACCATAGGATGATGAAAGAGTTGCTCTTTCATCCTCCTTGGTAAACTCTGTTCATGTGCTTGCCACTTGGTTTGGCTTAGGACTTGCCATAGCTTGGCAAAGGTGTGAATTTGGGGATCAAATGGGGAATTTGGCAAATTGGGTAAAATAAAGTTGGTTTTGGGCGCATTGTCCATTTTGTAATCTAGCTGAGTTCATCCAGTTACTTTAACTCTGGAATTTCCATTAGGATGGAATAACTTTTTTATTGATCCTGATAGGAAATAAAATTTTAAAACAAATTTATATCAAGCACTTTTTTGATCCAATGAGTCCTGAGGGCGCTAATGGTAAAAACCCATAAACACACTTTTTATAAAAAGTTCCAAATTTCTCTGAATGAAAGAATTTTTTTCAGAAAACTGTTTAAGTAAACGTTGTAGGTAATTAAAATTACTTTGAAGTGAGTCAACTTTCATTCCAGAATGCTACAAATTAAATAAGAGAACAGCTGCAATAATAAATAAGTGAACAGCAAAAAGTTTCAAAAGGCAAAAAAAGTGTTTTGGATAACCTTCCAATCATTTTTCATTTGTTTTAATTTTAATCATCAAATAATTATTAAAAATTTAAATAATAATAATGATCTTCCAAACATTTTTTTTTTAATAATTTTTATTTATTTATCCTTGGCACTACGGTCCTGCAAGAACCTGGGCCTCACCAGGTTCACCCTTCTCCACTCTTTCCCATCCCTGGCAATCATCCGCCATCTTCTGATCCCCAGCCTCTTCAGGATGTCCTCCACCTCATTCAACCACCTCTGGCATGGTATTCCTCTACCACGTCTTCCACCAGGTCAGTTTCTAGTAGGCGTTTGGGGACTGCTTCTCTGGGCATACGTGCCAAATGACATGAAAGATGATATGTAGACAGAAAAAGAGAAGTTTTGAAAAAGGCAAGCTAGAAATGCTCCAAACTGACTATGATGCCAAGTTAACAAAAAAGTTTTATAAAGGCATGAAGGAATTTAAGAATAGTTTCCAACCCAAAACAAATATATACAGAAATAAAGATGGTAATCTGATCAGCGCAACCCATCTCAAATCATGGAAACATGTAGAGAATATTTTAGTAATTTATTAAATATTCAACAATCACTCCCAAACAGTCTTGTGCAAAACTGGCCCAGAGTTAGACAGGATTTTTAAACAGTACTTTTTGCTGTTCACTTTTTTTGATCAAATAAATTACAGAAAGGTATAGCTCAGATTGGTCAAAATTTAAAATAACAATAAACAGTAAGAAACAAACAGAGTAGGGAGTATAATAAAAAAAAAAAATAGATGCAAAGGTGCATCTAATTTACGACTTACTATGGTTTGTGATTTGGTGCAGTTTTTGCTAGGTAAGAGATGTCAAACACTCCTACAAAAATATTGTTATAACACATTTAACTAATTAATACAACAACACTGTACAATGGATATATATATATATATATATATATATATATATATATATATATATATATATATATATATATATATATATATATATATATATATGCAAACATACATATATACCCATTGTATAATGTAATACAGCTTGCCGATCACTGGAGCCTAACTAAGATGTAATAGTATTAATATCGTATCTTGGAGAACTTTTCATGAGAGTTTATTATATATACTATAATAAACCCTACCTCTCACTTTGTTTGTTTCTTACTGTTTATTGTTATTTTAAATTTTGACCAATCTGAGCTATCCCTTTCTATAATTTATTTTATCAAAAAAAAAATTAATAGATACTTATTTTTCAATTATTGCAGATTTATCTATTTATTATATTTTTAGTTTGTCAATAAAATCTTCGTAATATATGTTTAAGTTTTTGGTATCTGTTTTTTATCATATGGATAGCTTTTGGAATTCTTCTATGTTATACATATTGTTCGTTATCTAATATTTTCTGGTTTTTAAAATTAAATTTATGATTTAATGCTATGTTGGGCTAAAGCTACATTTTTATTTTTTTACAATTTTTGATGTGTTTAATACTTATTTTCAGTTTTTTGAACTTTTCATTATGTTTTGCTTATCTAATTTATTTATTTTATCTTCCATATTTGATATATTCAGAGGTGATTGAGTGGGCTTACGTGCATTTATTAATTACCTCCGTAAGATAATCTGAAACCTTTGTTAATATAGATTCTTGAAAGAATTATGTTATGTCAGAATATTAAAGAAATTATTTATATATTTCATCATTTTATTGAACTCATTCATTAGAGAATTATAATACATGTAATTGTAGTAATTTTTTATTCGAACACAATTATTATATAGTGTAGTAGGTAGATATAGTAATAAGTAGATACTATATAATGCAGTAAGTAGATCAAATTATAAAACTAAAAATTGTTGAAAGTTTTTTGTTTTTTTATTGAGTATCATAGAAAGCCTGAACCATAAGCTACTTGTTATATCAAAAATCCACTTTCAGGTATTGCGGTGCGACCACTGGAGCCTAGCCAAGATGTGATAGTACTAATATCGTACCCTGGAGAACTTTTCATGAGAGTCCTCAAGTTGATGATATTGCCCTTTGTGATATCATGTTTAATTATGGGTAAGTAAACAAATCTTTATATTTGACTAAATTAGAAAAAAAAATTGTTTTTTAATGGATACTTGCTAATAAAATATTAAATAAATCAGTTAATATTCTATATCAGTTTCAAATAAGTAATGGGGATCATTAATCTTTAAAAAAATAAAAAAAACCAACTCCACTTATTAAGTCATTCATGGCATTAGAACAAGAAAACCCTTGCAAGCAGATCTGTAAATTATTATTTATCTAAGTAATTGTATTCTTCTTTTACAATTCATAATAATAAACTTTCAGTAATAGTTTAAAAATGATTTTCTTTTGTCTTTCCACAATAAAAATACCATTATTCAATGTATCAAAATTTCTGGCATACTTGCTGTTATTAAGTGCTTATTATGGAGTCAATTAGACCTATTAGGTACTTCATACATTTTCAGTTTAAAAATAATCAGTTTTTTTTATTTAAAAAAAGGAAAAATCAATAGGTGAGCTTTTATTTCTTATCAAGTTAATTTTATATATTTAGAATTGATTATGTTTTCTAATTAGTAGCTCTAATTTCAAATAAATTAATTAAAAATAAAACATTTAACCTGCAATTTTATTTTCATACAAAAGCGAAACCTTTAATAAATCAGTATAATACAAAAAACAATTGTTGAATCCCTTGAAGGTATACTTCGTCTGAAAAACCAATTTTAATTCTCCATAAAATGATATAAAATATATTCCAATATACCTCACAGATCTGTCCAAGGAAACAATATAAAACTCAAAGAAGTGAAATGAAAACTCATACCAGTTGGAACACTTTATTGAACAGAATGTTAGATTGTGAAGCCAGTAACTATGCACTCGATCTAATAAAAAAAAAAAAACTACAATAACTTATTGTTTTCATAAATAAAACATAATTTTCAAATTACCAGCCCTAATTTTTCTAAATTGGGATTAAAATAAAATCAAACTTAAACTAATAATCAGACTAGATTCTCCACAAGTCATTTTTATGTTATATCACACTCGTTAAAAATAAAATATTTTCATGTTAAATTATTATCAATGATGAGCATAATGCTATTGTTATTATTGGAACGAATAAACAAAATTACCTCAACTATTTTTTCTTTTTTTTTAAATTTGATGCTTTTCACAATAACTACCTGAACCTGATTCAAACTTGTTCTTCATATGGTTAGGGTACTCCAGTGATGGTATAGGACCTTCCAGGAACTAGAGGCAGTCATATCATCCTGTCAAGAGCTTCCCTGATTAAAAATACACTGGAAACATATTTCTTATTAGCTATTTAGAAATAATTTACTGTATATTAATAAATTAATCCTGTACGCCTAATTATATGATTTATCTAGAAACTGATTCAAAATTTTCATATTTTCAATGGTTAGAGTTAAATATTTATTAACTTAAAGATTTCCCAACCATTAGGGTCATTTACACCTAAATCATTGAGTTATAAATATAAGGATAAAGTCTGGAAATGATATAACTATAAAACTACTGACTCTGTTCCAACTAAATTTATTGTCAAGAATGATACGATTAATTCTTTTACTAGGTACTGCTACATTAAATATTAGCAAGAATGGAAAAATTGCAGTACGAACTATTACATATTTTGTGATAACTTCAGTAATAAACGTCGTTCTGGGGATGGCGCTTGTGACAGTTATTCATCCAGGAAATCCACTTGTTAAATTTAACTCTACTCTTGATACAGAAGATGTGAAGATAACTAAACCACTTGACGGCTTTTTGGATATGGGAAGGTTAGCATTCATATTTTCAAATTATTCCTTTATTAGTTTAGAATTGCATATTTTTTTAGTATTTTATCCTAAGCAATTATAGGTTGAATTATTTCCTACAAAGTATATGGTAGTATCACATGAAATATCAATCTCCAAGGGTGATATAAATAAAACATCATGGAGTGGGATCACTTTTCTTTTTTTCCTGAGTCCCAGAATATTTTCTAAAAGATTAAGTTGTGAAGAATTTCTTTGCGAAATTTCTGTGCCTTCAGCGGGAGTTAAATATATAGATCATTTCCCAGTATCTGAAAATGTTTTTCAGCTTGTATCGAAAAAAGTATTTGCAAATTGAATAATAGAGTAATCTGTTCCTTAATTTAATGTTTCTAAACTTATGATAATAAATCTTTAAACTTATGTCCCAGCATCATTTCTAATAATGGCTCCATCCTGTTAAATGTGTCTCACTTGAACCACACTGAATTCATAACCTGAAAACCATCAGACAGTGGATGAATCCAAGCATGAAAAGGATCCTTATATGAAATGTGTATTGATAACTTAAAATATTTGTTACCACTTTTGCTTTTGGGGACTAAATTATTGAATAGTTGCTGTATAACTTTCTTAAAATATTAATTATCTTCTTCATCTATCTTTTTCTCTGATACGTCCTTGTCGGAAGTATTGAAAATTAAATCAACATTCTTTGGTCCTTTATAGATCTTAGTTGTCATCTCCAGAGGGTTGGTCGTGATTTGCACATATTAGGAAAGATTGCATGGTATGGTGCATACCTAGTTTTTCCTGTCATCATTCCACAAAGGAGACTATTTGCGAAATTCTCTTAATTTTTAGAACACACAAAAATTTTATTTATCATCCTAGTAATAAGTCTAAAAATTTTTGGGTGGAAACATGAAATCAGAAAAAATAACTGATATTTTCCATAAGGGTACAGCCCATGGAACCAATTAATCCCTATGTTTGGTTCCTTATAGTTTTTTTATGATAGGGTATTTAAAAAGCTTTGTTGCACATTGGGATAAGGGAATAAAATCTAAATTTATTGCTACCTCCAAAACTGACATTTTATGTTATACAACCATTTAATTTCTTAATCAATTTCTATTGTAATTTATGCCATCCATTTTTCTGAAACTATTTTTTCTCAATATAATAAATTCTATTCTCTTGTGAGAACTTTTATAGATATAAGGCATAAAGTTATAATTTTATGTATGGAAGGATTTCCTTCCAGTGGACTAGGTGAGCTCGTTTTTGTTACAGAAATCTTGTGCCTGACAATTTGTTCCAAGCTGCGTTTGAACAGGTGAGTGAAGACATATTTTTGCCCATGATATATGAGGCATAAATTAAATATTTTAATGTGATTTTAAACATATATATTTTCTATATACATATATATTCTATTAATTTAAAATACATTAGTCTCAGATTAAAATTTTTTTTTTGATATATCAAATATTTTAAGTGTTAGGGAAGTGGAACGTTCTGATCTTCAAAGCAATACTTGGTTTGTTACAGACATTCACAGAATATGTTCCTGTAGCGATAAAATATGAACATACATCAGAAGATGGTAAAAAGAATTCATCTAATGTAGAGGTCATTCAAAAATTTAAAAGGAAGCTTCAGTTCAGGTAATTATTCATTAAATAAATAGATCCTTAGATGTATAATAGTATTTATTTATTTGTATGCCTCATAATAATAAATAAAATTGAATCCTCAGCAACTAAATTCCTACCTATTAAACTTTATGAAACTTTATGTTTGACTGTTCTTGACAAGCATCTAACCAACCTCATTATTGAATCTTAAAAAGAGAAATAGTGAGAAAGACTTAGTTAGAAATGAGACCATCAGGTAGGAATCAAAAGAATAGAGTATAGAAGCTAGAATTAATAGCTTAAGTTTAATAACATCACTAAACTAACATTTATAACTTTTTAAGAAAATTATTAGATATTTTGCATTTATCAAATTGATTCTGCAATATGAAAACAGTTTGTCCATAGTCAAAACCTTTAATCTAAGTTTTTGATTTTAAACAAACATTTTTTACTATTATTGTTACAATCTATCTTTGATTTCAAAAACTAGAGCAGTGGACAGAATAGAGATAGTATGTATTCTCGTGTTCAAAACACTTGACATTCGAAACAAGAGGAAGGACAATATTTAGATGATAGCTCAAGAAGTGATTCCCTTCCCCATTCTTAAAGCTTAAAGCAGAATTTTTTATCTAAAGTAAGACGAAAATCACTGTCTATCTGAAATTTTGAAAAAAGTGCCCTACTCCTAATTAATCCTCTTAACTTGGTGTAAAGGCCGGACAACGTACTTCATTTATAAAAAACATGAAATATTTAAAATTTTATTTGGATAACAGAAAATAAGTAAAGACAAAATAAAAAGTAATGGTCTAGGACTAGTAGAGGTGCCTAATTCATGGCCTTATAGTATTCTAGAGAGATAGTGTGATCAGCACAATGCTTCTACCATAAAAAATAAGGTTAAATCATGAATTATTGAATTCATAATTGGTGAATGTAAAATACTTATGGTAGTACTTAAATTTTAAATAATATGAATTGATTTTTGTTGTAATTTATTAATTTTAAGTTTTTGTAATTTAATTATTCTTACGTTTACATACTATATATATATTTTTTTTTTTTTCCAGGGATGGAACAAATACAATTGGAATTATATTTTTCTGTTTAATTTTCGGATCTGTACTGGGAACATTGGGTCCTAATAAAGGAATAGTCATAACGTTTTTTAATGTGATATATGAAGTTTTGTTGAAAATGCTGATGGGTGCGATGTGGTGAGTCCTCCTTTAGTATGCTCCTTATATATTTTTATGATTTATTACAACAAAATTTTCATCTATATTTTATTTAGAAAATTAATATAAAGTAGTAACTAGGCTGTTACTCCTTAATGTATGTTTTCTTTATTTTCTTCCACTTTCACCTTTCTTTCTGGTAGCAATTAAATTTGGTATAATTGATATCCTGTTGGTGTTTTTGAAATATAAGCTACTGCGTGATAAAGACAATTCATATGGTTTGATGCCACGTCAATGAGCAATAGATAGGCAGATAAAAGTGATGGAAACACAAGGTATTATCTTTTTTTTTTTTAAATAATCCTAACTACTACTAAAATATTTGAACCAAAGCACTGCCAAATTAAACCCCTTCTTTCACTGTACTTCAACCATACTTTCTTTGTACGTTAACTTTTTTTTTCAAAACTCTGTACTGATTATTTCATCTGTGTCAGTACAATATATATAT
Organism: Rhaphigaster nebulosa; assembly: GCA_948150685.1. Lineage (NCBI taxonomy): Eukaryota > Metazoa > Arthropoda > Insecta > Hemiptera > Pentatomidae > Rhaphigaster > Rhaphigaster nebulosa. The sequence goes on from OX411310.1 coordinate 34,758,543, forward strand.
ATATATATATATATATATATATATATATATATATATATATATATATATATATATATATTTTTCATATGTTATTTATAAGCTATTCCCTTCTTGATTTTTTTTTTTTTTTTATTTTGTAATCATTAATCATTGTCTGATTTTATGTTCTAGGTGTACACCTATCGGGATCGGAAGTGTGATCTGTGGTAAAATAATTTCACTTGGAAATTTATCGGACACTCTTACCCAACTCAGTTGGTTTATATTAACAATATTTATCGGAGTGGCAATCCATCAGCTGATAATTTTACAAATCATCTATTACATTGTTGTACGAAAGAACCCTTTGTCTTATTACTTAGCATTTGGACCAAGCATTATCACCGCTTTTGCAACTGCTTCAAAGTAAGTTTGAAATAGTTTTATTAATATTTTATTAATTCTGAATGGGAGCAGTCATAAACATTTAGGCTAAAATATTTCAGACATATAATATGATATAACAGGGAGGAGGAGAGGGGAGGGGCACACATGTTGCCAAAGAGAACCACAATCTATTGTTTTCTATTTTTTAAAGAACCACATATAAATACACAAATTCAAATTTTTTGATTGAATGTAATTGCATATTTTCACAAGTCACACATAACATAAGAGCACATCTAAAAAATATAATTATAAAAAAGAAAATAATTATTTCATAATTTTAGTGATAAAATTCAAATATAATAAAAATCAAATATAATAAAAATATATTTATTAATAAAAAGTATGATAACATCTAATGAAAAAATTTGGCATAAAATTAGGTAAAGCTGTCCTCAGAAATTCTGTAAGATGCTGAATGGTGAACTGCGGACAAGGCTTCGATTTCACGAACTTTCATTGGGGAGTACAATGGTTCACAGCAATATGTTGTACAAAAAACTGAAAATAGTCAACAAGCAGCTTTCTTTAATTTTGAATGTTTGATTCTGGCACAAGTTAGCACTCCTGGCACAATGACTCTTAATCCTCTGAAAAGATACCCCTGATCAGCCGTCAGTTCCCTGGCGCAATGCTCTCCCTTCTATCATCCAGCTCAAAAAAGATTTGATCTTTCTCCTTTTCTTCAGCAATTTGCATCCCTACCAATGAATGTCTAATGCCATCCATTCTCATCCAAACATAGATTGTACCTTCCCTGGCAGTACATACATATTCCCTTTAGTTATCTGGTTGCAATATTTCATTGTGACCGTAGGAAATCCTCTCGATTTTATAACTTCTCACATATAAGTTGTTACAATTAATTTTGTACTTTTCTACTCTGATTTATTTAGGATTTTTTGGAAATCCTCATCTGATATTGTTTAGACTGTTGAACTCGTGTCATATTCAAAAGTAACAGGGTTTCCATTGATAAAGCATTTAACAAGAATTCACTTTGGTTTTGGAGACACCTCAGGAAGTGATTCAGATTTCAATTGCCCTATGGACACCCTTCCAACTTCGCACTCCAAGCCCTCGCTCTCACCTTCCTCGTTCCCGATCTGCCTGGCAACAGTCCCCTTCTCCCTGCTCTAACAGGCCTTAGCTATGTGTCCCATAACCTTATATGAAAAATAGGTTGCTGTCTTAAATAGGCAGTCATCCGCTGCGTGATGCCCCGAGTGATTTCGGCAACAGCTCCTTGAGTCTCTCTCAGACCTTTGCCCAGCACCTGATCTAAACATTCTTTGCCATAAATGAGGTCTGCCTCATGATGAGGTCTTGCCTCACAGTATGCCTCCTTTTAATTGCCTGTGCAAGATCCACGCATTCGGACAAAATCATATTTTCATGACTTTTCAATAATTCCTTCAAAATGTCTTTGTTCCTGAGGCCAGTTCTAAACTGTTGCCTAATGTGTGCATCCTAAGTGGAACCTTTACATAGGTCACACTTAAAATTGCAATACTTTGCTATTTTTTTTTTTAACTCATTTAGATATTATCTAACATACTCACCATCTCGCTGTTTTCTTGAGGTAAAGGCTAGTTGTTCGGCGATGAAGCTCGGCCTCAGATTCAGTAAGGTCTCAACAGCTTCAGCCAGCTCTGAGTAACTCTCTGAGAACCCAGCTTTTCGGGGCTCAAGTGATCGAATAGTTGCTGGTAGGTGGTGATACCCATTGTGTGAAGTAGAATTTGAGATCTCGTACTATCTTGACTCTTGTTGATGTCCAATATTGAAAAATAGTTCTTCAGCCGACTCACAAACGACTGCCATTTCACTATACCTTCATTAAATTTCTCGAATGCAACATTATATCAGCCGCTTCTTTCCTCCTAGCTCCCGTTTCTTACCTCCTCTTCCGCATCTAAAGTAGCTGATTGCCTCTTCTGTCTTGTGCTCATTTTAATCCTTATTGCCACTTATTTTATCCGAGATAATAAGTAATGTTTATAAAAAGGTTTTTTATTGCATATATAAAAATCAACCATACAAACATAAGTGAAAATAAAATAGTCGATTCATAAACTAATAAGTTAGTGAGATATAACAAATACAATAATACTTAGTCACCAATTTAATATTTGTATTCGCCCTAAAAACATAAACCATAAAAACCCTTCTCAAGATTAATCTCTCAAAGATCAGAAGTCTATTTTCATCTTGCTTCTTAAAGGCCCACACTTCCGATCCATAAGTTAAAACAGGGCGGACCAAGGTTTTGTAGAGAGTGATCTTGGTCCTGTTCGAGAAGAACCTGCTTCCAAAATGCTTCACAAGACCGAAGTAGCACCGTCTCGCCGCTGCTATCCTCCTGTTGACTTCTCGAGCGATGTTTTTTCCGGAGTTGATCTCAGACCCGAGGTAGACAAAGCTGCTTACCTTTTCGAAATTATATGGTCCAGCCTCAAAAGTACCGACCCCTGGTCCATCTCCTCCGACTCTTATATACTTGGTCTTAGCTTCATTAATGTGCAACCCAAGTTTCTTTGCTGCATCTTCTATGGCCAAAAACGCTTCTCATAATGCACGTTCCGATCTGGCGGCAATATCAAAATCGTTAGCGTACTCCAGAAGCTGAACTGTACTGTTAAGGAGGGTTGCGTTGAGTTGGATTCCGGACTTTCTCTGCAGCAAAGTTAAAAAGAAGATGGACAAGACCATTCCCCTGTCTTACACCACAGTTAGTATTGAAGTCCTCTGAAAGGTCACTCCCCACTCGTACTGCACACATCGACCCCGACGATCACGTATTTCACGAGACGTATCAGTTTAGTTGGGACGCTCATTTCCAACAGGGCCTGATAGAGCTCCGGCCGAGTTATACTATCGTAGGCGGCTTTAAAATCAACGAAGAGGTGGAGGGTAAATGTTCTATACTCTTTGTATTTCTCCAGCATCAGCTTCAGTGAGAACAGTTGGTCCAATGTGGACCTCTCTCGCCTAAATCCTGCTTGATATTTGCCTACCTCCCTCTCGGCATGAGGAACTAGTCTCTCGAATAGGATGTTAGAGAAAACTTTATAAGCACATGAGAGGAGCACTATGCCTCGATAATTGTCGCAGTCCAACTGGTCCCCCTTTTTGTGCAGTGGGCAGATAATTCCCCTTTTCCAATCCTCAGGCATTTTCTCTTCTTCCCATATCTTCAAAATGAGGTTATGGAGCTCCCTTCTCAGTTCCATTCCTCCAACTCTGCTTGGATTCAATCCAAACCCGGAGCCTTGTTGTTTTTCAGCTTCACCATGGCCGCTTCTATGTCTTCATCATCCGGCGGCTCGGCATCATTAGAGAAGTCGTCCTCTTCTCTGACTATTTCTCCTTCAAAGTTTTCTCTTTGAAGCGCACCGCTGAAGTGCCTTGCCCATCTCTTCAGAATTCCCTCTCTCTCCGTCAACAGGCTCCCGTCCTCATTCCTGCACATAGTTACTTTTGGCTTGAAGGCATTGCGGCCCTCATTCACCTTCTGAAAGAAGAGGCGAGTGTCACGAGATGTCCTGCAGTTTTCTACATTCTTCATCCTACAGTTCTCTCATGCTCTCTTATTTCTCCTGTGCAGTCTCTTTTCCTCTCTTCTTTTATTTCGGTACGTCTCCTGTGTTAGACGTGTATGGCGCTGGATGGCCTTCTTATACGCTTCATTTTTCCCATTTGTTGCCTCGATGCATTCACCATCAAACCAAGGAGACCTCCTGCTTCTTGTCTGTAATCCAAGAACTTCTTCTGCAGCAGTTTCCAGCGCTCTTGAAATTCCCGACCACTGGTCAACCACTGTGTCATTCCTATACCTTAGTTCCTCCTCCAGCTTAATTTCAAGGTGTTTTTGATAGGTTTCACACACTTCAGGATCCTTCAGTTTATGAATATTGAATTTCTTCACACCCTATCCAGTGTCCGAGTTCCGTTTCGTGGTGATCTGGGCACGTATAAGGGTAATACTGAGGTAGTTATCCAAATCTACGTTTGCTCCTCTATATGTTCTTACTCCAATTAATTTGGACTTGTGACGAGAGCTGATTAAGATGTGATCAATCTGGTTGATAGACTCTCCATTGGGTGATCTCCAGGTACCTTTGTGTATATTTTTTCCTGAGAACATAGTACTTCCGACGACTAGCCCGTGAGTGTTCGCAAAGTCTATCACTCTTTGGCCATTGGCGTTTTTGTACTGATGAAGACTGAAGGTTCCAATTGTTGGTGGGTGTATTCTTTCCGTGCCTATCTGGGTGTTCTTGTCTCCTAGAACTATTTTAGCATCATAGGCTGGACAAACAATAGCATACCAAAACAACCATAATACAACAGGATGATAATATATGAACACATATATATAATTATATATACTATTGAATGACTACTAGTAAAATTTTATTTTAATTTTTCAGATCTGTTGCAATACCATTAACTTTTCGTATAATGGATGAAAATGTAAAAGCGGATAAAAGAATTACTAGATTTATTCTTCCGATTGGAACAATCAATATGGATGGAACTGCCTTATTTATTACAGTATCTGTCATATTCATTGCACAGATGAATAACATTGCTCTCGGAATTGGAGATCTTATGACTATTGGGTAAGTTTTTCTATAATAAAAGTAAATTTGAATAATTGTTACCATTTTAATACTAGAAAGTAGTTGAGAATCATTTTCGTAAATCTGTGAACTTAAATACGGTTCAAATTTTAATAAATCCATTAATTAATGTAATAGTACAATTTAAATTCTTCACTATGGTTAATCAAAAAAAGCTCTAGTTAAATAAGTGATGTAGCCTAGCAGGTTCTTATGCTAAATGATACCAGTTGAATTCCTGGCTTGGCATACCAAATTTTTTCTTGAAAGAAATCTGAATCCAACAATGTCTGCCAAGAATATCATATTGTCATAAATCAAGTACTTCTACCATTGTCTATTCCTAAGGCTGTGGTAGGACTGATTTATTTAAAATAAATAAATCATTAGTTTAAAATATAAATATATTAATTATGCTTCTTGATTTTGTAATTAATCTTAATATGTTTTTTTTAGACTTGCATGTACTGTTGCCAGCATGTCTTCAGCTACAGTGCCAAGTGCTGCTTTGGTACTTGTATTGATGTTATGTAGTACTATCAACGCCCCAACAGAAGACGTTTCCTTGTTATTTGCCGTGGACTGGTTTGTGTAAGTATTACAAGAACAAAAGCGTTATAAAAAATTTAATGTTAAAAAGAAGAAATAATAAATCTTTCCAACCTTGAAAGCACAAACATAAATATTTTACAATTATTTTTCAAAAATGAGTGTCGAATATTGATTTCTTCATGTCTAAGTACAATCTCATGCCAAGTATTCCTTTTCTTAGTTTGAAAATTTTTCTTGAAAATGTTTATCTTTAAGTAGGATGAATAAGAACTTTATGCCAAATTTCATTACTTTTTCCCTTTGATTTACATACTGTGTTTCAAGAATTTGTTTTAATTTAATTTTACACAAGTATGTATATGATGCCAAAAATAACATATTTGGCTTCTTTTTTTTCTTCACAATAAATATCTTGGGATTTTATAATAAATTAAATTGTTATATTCTTCTTCGTATTTATTAATTGTTGTATTTGGAAAATTTAATTTTTTCCCCCTTCTATTTTAACTATGACCAATCAAAAATCAACCTGCAATACATAAAATTATTATATTATTCTTCTTATTTATTTCTATTCTTCTTTTCTATTAGAGAAGTATTCTATTAAAAACGATTTATCCATATTACGATAATTTCAGGAAATGGAAAAACAAGTCGTATGATCTGCACTTGTTAGCCTTCGGGTTACTAAAAGTTACCCAAATTTTAACAATGTTACTTTTAGTTCACTTTGAATAATTTAGGTAACTATGATGAGTATTTTGAATTTTGATCGAAGAGAATGTATAAGTCGAGTTTTGAAAGGAAAGGAGAAACTTAAACATCTAAACATTTTTTGATGTCATATTTTTACTTTCACTGGCTTAGGGATATGGCGGCCCAATCGCCCAGTCATATGACCACAGATAGCCAGCCCATGGCCCTCCAGGTTGGGGGAACAGTACACTGACATTCAGACATATACATTAATTACAGCACACTATAAACAAAGGTCACTTACAGTACATACCCTATGGTCACCTTCCCTAGGTAGCTTCCCTGGACGGTGGTGCAGGTATGCAGGCACTAAGGTGGCAGGCCCACCAGTATACTAGGGTACAGAGTGAGGGTTAGAAGCCCCCCCTACCTGAAGCTTATATTTTGCCAAAACCAAAATCAGCCTCAGATATCTATTGTCACAAACCGAAACAACCTAGCAACTCCTAAAGGACTTTTAATCTCGGATATTGGAACATTCTTTCACTCTATAGACCCGGAGCACTAAAACTGCTCCTTGATCAAATTGAGCATTTCAAACTGGGCATAGTTTGTTATACAGGAAATCAGGTGGACTGGCCAGGATACTCTCGAAAAAAGACGACACACCGTATACTACAGCTGTAGCGATACCCTCAATGAATATGGAGTAGGATTTGTTGTAAGAGGTCGATTTTGGCAACTGTCATTGGCTTTAAGCCTGTAAACCTGTGCATCTGTATGCTAAGGATTCGTGAGAAATTTTATAATTATAGTATTATTAGTGTGCATGCTTCGATGAAAGTTTCAAGTGAGGAAGATAAGGACTCCTTTTATGAACAGCTGGAACAAAATTTTGACCAGTGCCCCATGTACATTATAAGAATAATCACTGGCGACCATTATGCAAAATAGGAAAGGAAGAAGTATACTTCCTGACCGTAGGAAAATATAGTCTCCATGGCCAATCTAATAAAAATGGAGCAAGGCTTATTAATTTTGCTGCCCCCAGGAAAATGATCATTGGAGGTACCTTTTTCCAACACAAGGATATTCATAAAGGAACCTGGACCACACAAAATAGGGAACACGTTAATCAAATAGATTAGATCACATCCTTGTCGATAAATGGCACAAGTCCAGCCTCCAAAATATGAACACATTTAGAAGCATCAATGTGGATTCAGACTGCTTTTTGTGTATTGCACACATTACTCCTAAGATCTCCATCAAAAGGTATGAAGGTTATAAAACCTAAGTCTTATAACCTTAGAAAGCTACAGGAACTTGATACCAAGCAGCTGTACAGTGAGCAGCTAGATGGGAACCTCTGTGCTCATGCTGTGAATACAGAAAACATAGAATCCCTCTGGTCCAGCTGTGTTACCGCAATTCAGGAGGCAGCTAATAATGTGCTGGGATTGAGAGAAAAGGAGACAAGGTCCCCATGGTTCGACATAGAATGTAAGGCAGCCACTAATACAAAGAACATAGCATATAAGAATATGCTGAGGAATGGACTTGGAGAGCTGTCGAGGGAGAAGAAGGGAGGAAAAACGACTCCATCAAAGAAGGAAGAGGCAAAGAGAGAAGGATGAACTGGAGAGGACTGAAAAACACTGGAAGGAGAGAGAATCAAGAGCCTTTTTCAGGAGTGTCAATAGAAGGAGAAGACCCAAAAACTGTACCAGAAACTTGTAGAGACAAGGATGGGAACATAGTTGGCTGCAAGGATGACATCCAATTGCAATGGAAGAGTCACTTTGAGGAGCTTCTCAACTCAGTCCCTTGTGGATCGGAAACAATAGAGGACCTGACAGTCAGTACGCAGGAATCTAGCCTTGAATCACCTGATGATGAAGTGATAATGGATGCCATTGATCAGCTAAAGAATAATAAGGCACCTGGAACTGATGACCTTCCTGCCGAACTCTTCAAGTATGGTGAGGAGCTGATGAAGAGGTTTCAGAATCTTATCTTAACCATTTGGAAGGAAGAGGTTTTACCAAAAGATTGGAAAAAGTCTGTTATATCCTATTTTCAAAAAAGGAAACAAACTCCAGTGTATCTCTCTTCTCTCTGGTGGATATAAGATCCCTATTTAACATCTTGTTCCAGCGTCTCCTACCCTTTGCAAAGCCGAAGCTTGACCCCTACCAATGCGGATTTAGGCGGGGCAGATCTACAACAGATCCAATATTCTGCCTTAAAACAATCCTTGAGAGAGGAAATGAATATCAAATTAAAACCCACTATCTTTTCGTGGACTTCAAGGCAACTTATGACAGTATTAGCTAGGATGAACTGAACAAGGCACTGAAGGGTTCAATATCCCAGGCAAGCTAATATGGTTGGTAAAGCTGACCATGAGAGATGTGAAGTATATGGAGCAGGTTGGTGGGCAAAGGATGGAAGAGTTCTTCTCAAGAAAAGGACTTCGCCAAGGTGATGCGTTAGCGTGCCACCTGTTTAACTTGGCACTTGAGAAGACAGCGAGGGACGCTTGTCTGCAAACTAACGTGACGGTGTACAATTGGATGGTCCAGCTCTTGGCCTAAGCAGATGATGTGGACATCGTGGAGCTGTCGTTGCAGTCTGTTAAAGAGGGTTTTTTGGCTGTTTTGGAAGCTGCCAGAGCAGTTGGTTTAGAGGTGAATGAAGGGAAAACCCTGGTGAGACCATCAATATTGGGTCTTTTTTAACTTTGTGAAAGTGGCCCTGTTCACGTATTCGGGATCACGGGTGAATCAAGATACTGCACTTGAGGTTGAGGTGAAGAAAAGAATATTGATGGCCAACAAGTATTACTTTGGCCTCCGCAAGGAATTTATCTTCCGCCTTCTATCATGGTACACCAAGCTCCATCTGGACAAAGCATTAATCCGCCCAGTCCTGTCGTATGGATCGGAAACATGGATGACGAGTAAAAGAACTAAGCAGGATTTCCTAGTCTTTGTGAAAAAAATCCTTTGAAGAATTTTTGGAGGATTCTTTCTTGATAGAAATTGGAGAAGGCAGATGAACAACGAAATCAACTCAATTTTTATTGAATACGATGTTATTCTGACAATGAAGCTTAAAGACTGTGATGGGCTGGCCACGTGGCTAGGATGGAGGACGAAGGAATGAAGAATTTTAATCTGTCCAAAACTTAATTTTTATGAAAAGTGGATATATCAACTTTAGATAGAATACCTTTCATTTATTTATCGTTGAATTTGGAAATTTTATTTATTATTTTTTCCCTGTTATTTTAGCCATAACTTACCAAAAATCTACTTTTTCTTATCAAACCTAGTTAAATCCAACATATTTTTATGATTAATTGAATTGAAAATGGGTCAATATTACCAAAAGTAAATATCTATTTGAAGCCATATACTAGTCCTATAAGGGAGAAATAATGAAAAAAAATTGTATGAATTAATTTTAATATAGAAGGGCAAAAACGCAACGATAGATATTAATTAATAGTTAGGATATAAATGGAAGATTCTCACACGAAGCCTTCAGTCTCTAAATTACTGGTAGACAACTAACCAGTCAACATCTCGCCAAGTCAGGCATCACAGGACAGAAAAAATAAGATCACAGATATAGACTAAATGCAGCACATCTCACATCAATAGTTTAAAAATACATATAAACTAGAAGAGCCAGTACCTCACTCCAAAGCATCTATACACATATTCTAGATTTTGTGTTTAGAGTTTTTATTTTAAATGGAATATTTTTTTTATCAATCCTGAAAATTGATATAACCTTTTTGAAACCATGTACTCAATTTTTTTTTAGGGATCGTATGCGGACTACAAATAATCTCCTTGGTGATGTTTATGGTTGTGCTGTTGTTGAGAGCCTATCTAAAAAAGAGTTAGCTGTTCAAGAGGTATGTTTTTTCAATGTTTGAGAAAAGTTCTTTACTACAAAAATAAAAATAATTCTTCTAGTTGTGTTTTTCGTTTTCGGTGCCATATTGATAATTTAGTAAAATTAATAAAAAAAAATAGCCAGTAGGTCACCAAGATTTTAGTTTTTCATATTTAGCTTGACATTTCGAATACTCGATCCATTTTCAGGCCTGTAAAAAACCGGGTGTCTAGTGACATAGCATGAAAAAATTCAAGCATAATTCAGGAATTTCAAAGCTAAGGCTGTGAACTGTAAAATTCAATGCGCTTTTCGTAAATTTATTGGATTAAATTTTTTTTAAAATGGTCAACTTATGATAAAATGTACAGTTTAGACTTGAGAATGAATTTGAATAATTATTATTTTCAAAGTTTCATTTCTGTTTGATAATAAAAAATTGTTACTTAACTTTTTACACTGAATGCTCAAGGCATCGCCAAAAATAAAAATAACCCGAAAATACAATACAAAAACAACTTCAAAGGTAAATAAATAAAATTCACGTGTTGAAATAAATTTCACCATACTTATTTTCATAATCTTATTTTATATACCAAAACAAAATAATATATACATACAAAATAATCATAATTATATGAATAATACGATTCCTGACAACTCCTTCTCCTAGTCACTCTACTCGAGGCCTGATGGGCGGGGTGCGAAAGGACGAACTCATTGTAAGAAAACGATAGTAAATTGGAATTGGAACTTCGGAACTGTTTGGAGCTAATACATTATTTGACCGATTCATAACATTTCTAGTTCACTCAGCGACAACTTGAGAGACCCGGTAAGGCGATATAGAATATAGAACGTGTATCTGTTTGAGAGAGAGGGACTGATGAACAAAGTTCGTGGAAGCAGGCAGTTTGTAGCTTTCATGGAATTAGAGACGATAAGGGAAATTATTACATCACCCTTGTTCTTAATATTTTAAACACTTGTTGCTTAGTACTGATGGAAAAATTAAATTATTAGACTAAAAACAAAAATACCCCATGAGAGGCTGTTTTGCAAACATAATGCCTGATTTTTCCCTACACAAAAAATTCAAGCAGAATTCCTGGTCTTCAAGGCTGCTGGATACCCTGAAAAACTTTCTTTCTATTAAAAAATGTTCACATACCTTAAATTTATATAATATTTGTCCGTTTTTTAAATGTGTATGTATTTCTTAATTGCCTATTATGCTTACATTTATGCTTCCTCCTTTTATTAAAAAACTCGTCCCTTGTGACGTTTACCCATAGTATGCCGTATGATCACAACTTTTGCAATTTATTTTGCACATTACGTTTGTCTATTTTTCTTTTAGTATGCCACCTTTAAATATAACAAACAATAAAAGAGGATAACTCTATGTAATTCTGGGGATATTTTACTTGGGAACAAAATTTGAGTTATCAAGATTTGACTCACTATATTTTGATATAAATACCTGTTTTTTTCCAAAATTCTCCATTTAAAATTAAAAGAGTGGATAATCAATAAGATAATTTTATCATTTGTTATGTACCTTTATTTTAAACTTTAATTTTTAAGCTTTAGGTTTGTTTTTTTTTCAAGATATATTAACATTATTAGCATTTGTAATAAAGAACAGTAGCATGTTTGTTTTATTTCAATCCATATCTTTACACTTTTTGTTGCTTTGACATTTTTTCAACATATATTTTACTTTTTTTATTGTAATAAATATCCAGTCCTTAGTGATAATGTTCCAATTTTCAGTTAGGAATTAATGTTGAAATTAACTTTATTATTGTTATTTTTTCAGGAGGAGGATACAGTAACAACAAATGCAAACGGTAGCGCTTCTCAAGTCAGTAATGGAAGCTGTATAGTAGATTTTGCAAAAAATGAAAATACTCAAATGTAAGAGCTTTCCTTTTTACACTTAAAAAAGTTTACGCCTACTTTGGTTAACTACACATATATTTCGGTAAATATGTATATTCGAAACTGTGTAGATTATCGTATTTGTAACAAGGTAGAATAATTGCTACCTTGCCTCCTGAAAATGTAAATTAAATAAAATAATAATTAATAAAAAATCAATAAGTTTAAATAATAAGTATTATTTTCATATAAAACTGGATGTCAGATATATACTGATTGGTCTCAGATTTATAAAACCTTTACCTATAAAAGGTTTGCTTTTTGATGTCTGATATCTGATTAAAAGTATTGATAATTTGTGTCAATGAGAAGCAATATATTTATATTTTATAATTCCTCACATTGAAGTTATCAATTTAGTAGTTTTTATTTAATTAAATTAGTCATTTAATATTCTTAGTTGCCTACCAAATAATGAACTAAGAAGATTCCCTAAAAAAAAAAATTCCTTTTTGTGATATAGAGCACTTTTAGAGTAATTTATGAGAATGTTTGTTTTATTTTTCTACTTATATATTTCAGCTAGTTTTTATTTAAACTTTAATTTTAGTTAATATTTATATTTATTTGACCTCTTTTCTGAATTTAAGAAAAGTTGTTGGTATTCACAATGTATATTAGTTTTAAATAAGCATTTGTAAAAAATACAAAAATAAAAAATGTAAATTCCAATAGTTTAATCCTAATATATTATGTAGGCTTATTTTTGGTTTTAGCATTATGATGTATGTAAGTATGGACTGTTACATAAGTTCAAATAGTTCTATAGATATAAACCATATTTTTTGATAAATAATATTTTATCATAAAAATAAAATCGATTACATATCATTTCTTATGTGATTAATTATTGAAGTTATTTCTAACAATGAGATCTTGTAAAGGCTTAATTTTCTATATCAGAAACATGAGATCACTTTAATATATTAAAATTAAACTATAAAATAATTTATTTTAATTATAAAAAATGCAAATATTGTGTATTTGAACATTCATATGTTATACTTCAAAAATTAATCTACATATATGTTTGACCTTGATTGTATTACTGAAGTTGAATTGCGAACTAACTGCAATTTTGGTGTCTAGAAAAAAAATTAACACACTATATGCAAAAATAGGTATTTTTTATTTGATTGTTATATGTGGGACAGTATGATACTTTTTAACAGTTTTTTATTTAAAATGGTTATGGAATATTTTCATACTGTATATCAAAAATATTGGAATTAACATAACAGATAATATTTTCACTATGTCAGAACTAAATTTTTCATTTGACAAGGAAGCCTATTGTTGAGGTATCAAAGTAGAATGGAACTACTATGTATCAAATTTGAAGGTTTATTGAAAAAAAAAAAATCAGTAATTACCTTTTTCATCACTAAAAATATTAAAATCAATTGTATTTAATTTTTTAAGGTTAAAGAAATATTTTATGGGTTTACGAAAAGTAAATAAATTGTCAGATTCAGATTTTTTATGTATACTATGCTTACTTACATATTTAAAAAAGACAAAAAATAATAATACAATAATGTAGTATTTCAATCGAGGAGTTTTAATAATTTCTGTTCTCTACCATTGCTTTAAAAAATCTTTAGATAGTTATAAATTAGTTTTTAAAAATAACAGACCTCACAATAGGGGAGGGGATATTATTTTATCTACCAAGTAAATCTGTTTTAAGAGAAATTATCTTAAAAATGTTTTTAAAAAAAAGGGATTAAAGGATTAAAGATTAATGCAAAGTTTGTTTTGCATTATCATTGAGGAAATGAAAAGTAATCTTAATTTTTGGACAGATTCCCTCTTAAAAATGAAAAAATGAACATAATAAGTATGACATTGGTTTAGAAGAAAACTAATAGATCTAAAAAAAAATTTTTCTGTTGCATATTTTCATAAATTTGAATGAATTTTATATAATTTTATAATTATATACAAAACTCACATCCATAGTTGTACTCTGTGTAGCTTAAAGTGTAAAAATTTATAATATACTATAGAGAATATGGCATTGAAAATTAAAAAGTTAAAAACTAGATCATGCATATTGCCGTCCGTAGAAAGCGAAGAATTTTTAGAAATTTCCTCCTTCCAGAGAATTGTACTTTTTTTTAGAGATCATACTCTTGTTTCAAACTGAGGATATGGTCTCACTGATATTGGTCACTTCTACTTGATCTAACAATTGAAAAAAAAATTAGTCCAAATACCTGCATAGTGTGTTAATATTTCTAAAGGTCCTTATAATCTTGTATACATTTAAAAAAATAAAATAAAAATCTTCAATATTATCATAGATATGACTTAGAAAACTTCCTACCCACAAGAATATATCTGTTAATCATGAAATTATATGTTGTTAGTAAGCCATCTTTGTATGAAGAACACTTCTGTAAGCTTTGTTATTTGGGAATACTGTGATGAGGTCCTCTTGCCTTGTAGTAGGTCTATTTTGTAACAGTAAAGTAAATGGTATTAATGTGATATCGTATTATTGTATTTGTAGGAAACTAGGATACAGGCAAGACGTTCCTAGGGTAAAAATTAATACCTAAGGCATTTATTAAAATTGGCTGATTGTTGTTAGTTTATGTGATGGATTGATAGTAACATTAATGTTTAGTTACTCGGTGTTTAGAAGTTGAATATGCACACTTGTGTGAACCTCGTGATTTTTTAGACAATATAATATACATTGGTGCTTCATAATGTAAAATCATTAAGATTTCGTATTAAATCATGTAATCTTATTAGTTTTAAGAATATTAATTAAAAAGACTTTAGCATTGGTGAAATTTTTCATTTTGTATGTTATGTAGAGCATTGAAGGTTTCAAAAAGATTGCTACTAATATACTAATTAACTCCTTGGCTACCGAGTTAGTTATTATGACTGCAATTTAATATTCCAAAAACAGCATTGCTGCCACCATGAATGATGGCGAGCATATTGTTCCCTGAGCAAACTGGTTCAGAGCATTACAAGCATTAACACATTCAGTTTTTTAAATATCGGATATTAATATTGGGGAATATAAATATCAAAGCATTTTATGAACTAAAATTCTTTTTTAGCATTGAAAATTTAAAAAACAAACAAAGAATTACATGAGACACTTGACAATTAACACAAGAAAAAACAATAATGATACTCCATTTTTAGATATTTTTTCTCCTTCCCTTTTTTTGGAGCCACTCACATTAATATTCCTTATTTTATTGGCCTTCCTTCTCTTCCTGAAAAATTAATGTGAATTTTAATGTTTTTCCTTTGTTTTTATTAAGGGATTCTGTTCTCCAATGGAAACAAAGCCTTTTGTAACTTATGATTTTAATTATTGGCTAAGTGTAGATTCCACTGTGGGAGATCCAGGGCATTTGTACTCTTGACTTATCTGTGGGCAATATTTATAACTGCTGATTTAAATGTGTTATTCTTTAAAGAGTATTTTTCTCTACTAAATGATAAAATTAATAAAAATGGAGGAAATTATATTTGAATTCTGAGTAGATGATTACTGAAATATTGGGGGTAGCCAAGGTGTTGACAAAATATATTCAGGAAACAGGGTGGAGAAAAAGATAAGGAATACAAAAATTACACTTGAAAACACATACTAATAACAATTCAATTCTGTTGATGTTTTTCTTATGAATAATGTTTTATTTTGCCATTGCAACCTTTTTATATTCTTGAAGTGTAAAAGTTTATTTAAGTACCAAAACTATCAGACGTATCAGTATTAAAGTGTGTTAAAAATAAGTTATTAATATTTTGACTAAGTAATGTTTTAACTTTTGTTCAGGTAAGGTATATTTTACTTTGTATAATTTATAAGTAAAAGAAAAAAATATAGTGAAGTCTGAAGAATGGTCCTGGTATTGTAAAATTGAAATGTGTTTGTTTTTAATGCAGAGCTGAAAATAAAAACTGTAGAAATGTAACTTTGAACTTATTTTTCTATAATCATCAAGAGATTTTATAATATTTTAAAATAATCATAATATACTCAGTCAACTCTGGAATAACTCAAATTTCAAAGGAATGAAAAATCACATACGTACAGTTCGAGTTAAAATTTGTTTAAGCGATTGTATATATTTTTAGACATTTTGGATTGTTGAGATAATATTTAATTTATAATGCAAGGATTTATCATATGATTTCAGTTATTAAGAGCCAATTATAATTATTTTATATAACAATTAATGTCTATTAAACATTTTTAATCAAACAACGGTAAGACCATTAGATTAGAAATATTTAAAAAAAAATAATAATGAAACAGTGAATATTTTAATCTTTGAAAATCCAGCATTGTTTATTGATTTTGTAAAATTCTCATCCGTCCATATTTGAATTCTTTAAAAAAATATTTTTATCTATCCTGAAAACATCAAAGTATGTTTTTAATTAATTTTTTTTAATTTACTAATTCCTAAAGATGTATTAACAAGTTTATAGAATTATCTTTGTCATCAATTGATTTTTTTTTCTAATTTAAAAATTTAAATTTTATATTCATTTAAATAATTATAATGGTTTTATTGATGCTTACAAAAATTATTATTTTATTTGAACAAATACTCTAATATTATACTAATAATAAATATTTAAGTAATATTAATAATAATAATAAAATTTAAAAAATAAATTTAAGTAATAAATTTACTATATTAAAAATTAACACTTTCTTTTTAATAAAATTTATAATGCGTGTTACAGATAGTTTTTTAAAGGACCAAAAAAGCAAAGACGGGTAAAAGAAATCTTAACTTGCTATAATACCTTACCATCCCTAGCCAAAATATTTTAGAAATGCCTGAATTTTAATGTAATGCTATATCTTTGTATGTTTATTCAATGCTCTACTCTATGTGAGAATGGATACTATTATTGCCAGTCACTATTGTAATGTAGTGGATGTTCACTGAGAAATTAAAAAGTATTGGTATTTGTAGATATATTCTGCTATTTTTAATAACTATTCCTTGACCTTTGTAATACTGAATTATAATTTCTACATAGAATTGTAAAATCCATGATAAATGGTTAATTAATTTTTCATTATTTCATTACTTAAAACTGTGACCCTTTTCTGTGAATGACAAATAATTCAACATAACTGTGGTCCACCAGTTTTAATAAAACTTTGCATAATTTTATAACTATGAACTATCAAGGGTGAAAACTGCCTTTTGTTGGGAAAAGGTTTATTAGATACACTAATGTAATGCTTGGACATTTGGATACAAAAACAAGTCATAACAAGTGCACTCAGACAACAGCATATCTGGAATTTATAAACTAGGAAACTATAAAGGGCATTTAAAAATCCTTAATAAGCCAAAGAGTGCTTCAGCTCACTAAGTGAATATTTTTTTGGAAAATTTGAGTTTGAAAAAACTTCTAAGCAATTATCACAGATAAGAAAATAAGAAAAGGAGAATGGCAATTTGAAAGTGGGGTAATGGTCTGGTACACTGATGGTTCCAGGGAGGTGATAATAGCATGGTAGCTATCTGATGAGGTTAAATCGCCGCCATTGTTAGTCCTTGGTATTTCCCAGATATCACCTCTCTGGTATGTTCGGGAGTATCAGTGATAATGCGCCCCTCTTGTAAAGTTGTTCCAAACCTATATATTAGTAGCAACTGTTGCAATTTTTTTAAACAAACTTTCTGTAGTGTGACTGTTGCAGCAATAACCAATAAAATATTTGTCTGCATAATTCTTTAAATTCCTTATTAGAATTAGAACTATTACACTGCGTTAATTGTTCTGCTGCAAAAAAAAAATATGCTCTAAAGAAAAAGATACAAGCTTTTGGAAAATAATATATAGTATTGTGACTATACTCACAACATCCTCATGAGGATAAGATGGTCCTCCTCTGTCATTGGCATATATTAATTTATAGTTCAAACTACTGGTATAGTCACTTCTTTTATGAGCACTGACATAACACAGCCTCCAACTTCTTTTTCACTTATTTACACACAGCACTCCACTTTGGGGTTATTACAGTTTTTTATTAACATGATGTTAATTAACTTCTCACACTTTTGAACCGTCCACTCACTACTATACACACACTTGCCTATTTTAATCAAAAGCTCATCAAATGTTCGGAAGGAAATAGTTTCATTATGAGAATGAAATGATTCCATTTGTTAAGTAATTTCTGCAAGTTTTTACTGTCCAATCTCTCTCTGCGAGCTGCAGGGCTTTCTCTGAAAACTGAAGTCACTGTTGTCGATGAGAGATAAGATGGGAATCCTGACAGGTTGAGAGGCACAGCAGTTAAAAGAATGCGTAAAACATGTTTTAATATATGAAGGTCTAAGGTATCTAACTTTTAGATAACACGAACTGATTAATTCTGCCTAAACAATCCTTACTTGGTACAAGTCTTGGGTATCTTAAAGGGCATGTTAATAGTTTTCCATTTTTCTCATCGTGCATACTTGTAACTCTTTCAACATCTGCTTTTCTAAAATGTAATTCACACACCTAAAACAGAGAGGTCAAACTTAGTTGAAATCAATAAATGAATAAAAATGGAAATAGGTAAGTTAAATGTTCATGCAAAGATCAAATACTTACTCGAGAATGTTTACAACAAATTCCTCGGGGCTGATAGGTTTTAACCACTTTTTTTGCAGGATATCTTCTCTGGGAAATGAAAACACACTGACTTTTTCATTCACAATATTATAATTGCTTTTGCAATTCGGTACACAACATTTGTAAGGCATTTTAATAAGATAAATTATGAATATTATCTTTAAATAACATTAAAATATCTATATGTATATCGTGCAAGGTGCTGCAAAAACAGAATGTATCATATAAAAACCAATGGCCAACTGTGAATGACGTCACAGGTCCGTGATGGGTCAGTCGTCAGGCCTTGTTCTACAGGTGGCGTTGCTGGAGCCCCCTTCTTGGTACTTGATAAGTACACTTGGTACTTGATAAGTACACCCTAAGGTGAGGTTCTTGGGATTTCCTTATGTGTTGGGCCATTGTGGTTAATAAGTTGGTATCTGGGATAGCTATGTCTATGATTCTGGTCATTTTAATTAATTTATTTTTAACCTCTAAAATACTCACAATCCAGTATTATAAACCCAAACATAAAAATAACTATAAATATATTAATCAGCATTGGCACATCACAATATTTCAATAAAACACGATTTTGACTTTTAAAATACCAGGATTTTAGAAATAAAAGATACTAAAAACAGAAGATGAAAAGGAGCAATATTTATATGAATAAAAATATTAAAAAGACATATTCCTTGTAAAATACATATTATATTATATTATTTTTTTTATCTGACAAAGTATTAATGTATATGGATAGAATGGAATCAATGAATAATATGAAGTTTACAGATGTGAGCTGAAAATAAGATGTTACTTGCTGATGTAGTAAAATAATTAATTATAAATGAATTGTTATTATTGTAATCTAGATGTCCTGATGATGGAGAAATATGCCCCTTAAATGTGAAATTCTGAAAAATGTGATGTGAGAATCAATAAAGGAAAATTAAAATAGGAGGAAGATATATTATTCGCAATATATCTAATATTATTATTATTTATCTTTTTTTTTAAAGTCCTACCCTAATGTATGAGTTTTTGGATTTTAAATTCTTTGAGTTCTTCTTATATTGTTATCCTGTAGAAAATTTGAGGTGACAATGCTGAAAAAAAAATTAGAATATTCTATATCTGTTCTTTATTCACTATTTTTTTAAAATAATAACCATTAAACTTTTAAAAGCATAAACTTTTAATTTAATAGTAATCATCTGTATCATGCACAGTAAATAACGAATAAGAGCTAAAGATATTGATACCTCATGGTAATGATTGTCTGATGGAAGTCTACAAAACACAAGCTAAGAAAATAAAATTACATCTTCCTTTAAAGAATAAAAACTTCTGCAATCATTTACAAACATCATACCGAAGTGGAAAAAAAAATAGTTAAATTATTATGCAATATTTAACATCTAATATTAAAGTTAATAATTAAAATCTTTTACTATTTCATATCTATGATGCCAGGCAATTCTACAATATCTAACAAGGCTTTTCCACTTCTTACCATTCAAGTAACTTTTAAACTCTACTTCACCTTATGTATTTTTAAAATACTTAATTCTAAATTCAGCAAAAATGGAACAAACTGTAATAAAATGGAAAATATCCTTGTCTCTATTTAAAAGATTAGATAGCATACTTATCCCTCATTTTGAATATCCTACTTATTAAGTTAGTGCCCAATTTATTATCGCTAAGTATTGGTGAAACTTCAGCTGCTTATACTATATGTCATATTGGCTATTCTGTGCTGCTGTTTTATATTTTTTCACCAACGTTATTTTTATTTGATCGGTAATCTCATTTATATTAAAATTGACATCAAAATTATCTAATGAAACTTCTAGATTATTGGACATCAAAGCTAAATTCCAAAAACTCCTGGAGGAAACAGGAGATGCGGTTAAACCCGAGTGCTGAGAGCAGTCTCCATATAGGTGAGGAAATAGTTGAAGGAGTGCAAGTCTTCCCTTACCTTGGTAGCCTTATCTCAGAGAAAGGAGGGAACGACGAAGATGTCAGAGAACGCATTCAAAAAGTCAGTACTGCGTTCATCCTGCTCTACACCCTTTGGAGAAACCGGAGTGTGTCCGTATACGAAACTGAGGCTCTACACAACCAATACAAAGTTTATACTTCTATATGGCTCATAAACCTGGAAGGTCACAAAGGGTGTCACTAGGAAGCTGCAGGTATTTACCAATCACTGCCTCTGCCATATCCTAGACATCAGATGTTCATCCTCAGATGTCATCATCAGTTCATCATCAGATGTCCATATCCTAGACATCAGATGTCCTAGACCCGAAAAAGTCTCAAATCAAGAGCTTTGATGCAGAGACAGGCAGAGACCGATTGAGCAAGACAAACGAAGAAGGAAGTGGAACTGGATTGGCCATTAACTCAGAAAACAGCCTGGAACAGTGGAAAGGTTGGCACTTGATTGGAACCCCCGAGGAATGTGCCGAAAAAGACGACCTTGCATCACCTGGAGGAGGTGAGACGGAGCAGGCAGGAAGGACTTGGAGTGAGATGAAGGCGTTGGCTGAGAATAGAGATGGATGGAAGTTGTTCGTTCAGGCCCTTTGCTCCACTGGGAGCTACAGGAGTTAATAGAATAATATATCTGTGATGTGGCAATGAAAGACCTTTTTGTATATATTTTAAGTACAATTTTGCTGTATAAAGAAAGGCATGTGGTATATTTATTTCTAAAAATCGTTTGTAGTGTTAAAAGGTAGTTTAAACACTTTTGAATAAAAAAAATTTCAACCTGGTTGTATCACTGACTGCCCCCCAGCACTGAGCGCCATAGCATACAACAATTTTTAAACATTCAATTTAACCTCAAAAGGAATGTAATTATTCAGTATTAATTTGTTAAAGTAATTTAAAGCAGTTTTTGCTTTTGGGATCTGTTATTTAAAATGTTTATTCAAGGACCAATTTGGTGAGACTGTGATTTCCAAATATATGTAAACTGTCAACAGTTTCAATTTTTCCACTGTTTAGGAAAAATATTTCATTCCTAGATACCCAGCCATCATTTTTAAATACCATTACCTTTTATTTGTTTAAACTAATTTTTAAATTCCATTTTAAGCTATAATCACACAAAAAGTTTGTCATAACTTGCAATGAGGGCTTATCTGCATAACCAATTGTCTGCATATGCTGATACTTTATAAACTGTATTATTCATCAGCAAAACATTACAATATAATTTTCTAAATCATTCTAAAGAGAGAAAATAGAAGGGGCATACCAAGCACCCTTGCTTCTCACCCATGGTCGTCTCAAACTCCTCAGATAGACCACTACCACACCACACCGAAGCATGGGTTGATGTGCAAAAAATTTTTAAAACCTGAATAACTTTGGTAGAAACAACTAATTCTGCTAATTTGTACATCGATCAATGTGGTCAAACGTCGCCATTAGGTCGCTAAAAAAGGCAAAGACCTTATCTCTTTTCTTACTGAATTTTATTATAACCAAACTAAATAAATTCATGACTTTGTCTACAGTTGAGTATGATTTCCTAAACCCCACCTGAAAACCACCCATACCATATTTTCATTCACCCATTTAGTCTTAACAGGAAAAGACCAGTCATTAGTTTTTCAATAGTATTACAAAAGAAAATTTCATGATAATTATAAATTTTTCTGTACCTCCCTTCTTACATAGGAGAAAAATAATGGAGGTTTTAAAGGATTTAGGCAAGTTACCCTCTTTAAAGTTGCTAGAATTTTGATTTTGTAATTTTTAGGGCTGTACTTGATTTTATGCTCTCTAATTTAATATACCATAACTTTGTGGATGGAATGCACCATTTAGGAATTATAGTTGAAAAAACAAAAAAAGGTCCTAAAACTTGAGCTTTTTTGGTCACCATTATGGAACCTGTCCCCTCCTAATGCTGGCACACCACGTTTTTTTTAGCATCTGGGGTATCTGTAGTTTTATTTATGTTTGAAATAAATCATATCTAATGCAAAACCACTGACATCCAACTATTTGAATTTTGGCAGATTTTTACGGCCACTATCTCAGTAGCAATTCGGAATATTAAAAAAATATGTACAAACTTGCAGAAAATTTAACGTTCTTTATTATTGGTAATACCACATTTTTATCTTAAATGCACTGGAAGCGAGTTATTTTGGAAAAACTGAAAAAAAAAGTGTCTTCTTAGTGGTTTTTAAAGGTGGCAAAAAACTCACCAGAAGGAGGAGTTCGAAAACTTGGATTTTTTATAAAAGTGGTAATACATATAAAATTCTGTAAAATAAAAAGTCTGTCACTGTTTTTGACCGTGATTTTCGACCACAACAATGAGCCAAATTATAATGTTGTACTCATCAGACTAGAATTTGATGTTTTTACTTCTTTGTACGAAGTAAAGGAAGTATTGTAATAGCGAAAATTTTCGGTTTTCAGATTTCAACCATTTTGACCATCCCTGAATCCATTTTGACTAGTTTCGTCGTGACGTCTGTACGTATGTACGATCGTATCTCGCATAACTCAAAAACGGTTAGTCATAGGAAGTTGAAATTTTTTATTTAGGATTGCTATAAAATCTAGTTGTGAACCTCCTTTTTTGATCACTGCTTGATCACCGGAATTGGTACTTTATTTGAAGGTCATAATTGTTTTCCATCAAAAATACTATGCAAAACTTCTCAAATTTAGTATTTATAACTTATATATTGATTTAAAAAACATATTGGATTTTGGTCTAAATTGGAAAACTGGAAGCGGTACTTTACTTGATGGTCATAATAATCTTTCATCAAAAATGCTATTAAAATATAATGTAAATCATCTAAAATTTGGTAAATAGGACTTTTATATCTATATAAATAATATACTAGATTTTGGTTAAAATTGGTGAGCCGAAAAGGGTACTTTACTTGAAGGCCATAATAAACACATCAAAAATTGGATTAAAATTAAATACAGAGATCATATGATTTGGTAAGAAAGATTGAAAACGCGATTTGTTCCCCACTCTAAATAAACATTTTTATTATTAATTTTAAGTTTTAAAATTGAGTGTAAAATACTTGTTTTCTCCCCATTTGTGAGCTGAGCAAGTCTGCAGCAGGAGAATAAGATATAAGCTAAGTGGGTTCTTCTGCATAAAATGTCGAAACCGTCGATTTGCTATACTTTATCTGTTGACATTGATAGTGCTAATTTTGTCACAAATTAAGAATAAATCTCTCGGGAACTTGTTACCATCTAAAAGAAAACGACATTTAATAACGGAATGAGACCTCCAGAAACAAGAGCTTGTGTGTATGTGTGTGTCAATAGATGGATGTCGTGACGCCGAGTATGGTTTTCCTGCAATCTTCGGAAACTAGTAAATAATTCAGGATCACTTTTTGAGCCACCGATTTATAGTTTAATAGGCATACAAGGAAGTCAGGTGTTGTCCACATCAGATATTTTAATTTAATATACCATTGCTTTTTCGATAGTATTCTCTCAGAGTAATCATTTCCAAGCCTCAATCATGTACAGTAATCTGTCACTGTTTTTTTTTTGCTTTTTTGATAGAATGCTATTTGGTGATAAAACAAATATATGTACATAAGTCTAAAATGCCAGTTTTTTTGGCTACCATTTTATATTCCAGCTTCTATATGTTGAAAGACGCGCATTTTTCATGTCAGGCCTTTGGGCATTCTCAATTTATATGTCCAAACCTTTGTATGAAATGTCACTTTTTTGTCACGGGCTCCTGGACTAATAATTTTTATTCTCACTTTGGTCAATGCTTAATATATTGACATTTAATGATTAAAAACATATTTAATGGCATTGAGCCAGTTCGATCATTTGAATATTTTCTGTACTTGTTTTATCTGAATATTTAATAAAATATTGTTCAGTCAATGGCTTGTTTTTGACTAGGATACCCACCTTCTCTAGCAGGTTACGTTAGATTATTTCATGGTGCACATTACACCATTCCACCAATAGGAAATCACTTTGTGAATTCATTAGTTTTTGGATGATCAATATGATAATTTTACATTACTCTGGCAGATTCCATAGTGGTTTCTAATTAACTACACAATGTTTTAGAAACTGGATAGTCATTAAATAAATGAAAATTTGATTTTTTTTTTTTTAGTATCATTCATGAGTTTTGTTTACATTTTAAAGGGTTAAAACGTGAAATTTTTCGCCAGCTTGATAAAATGTAATGCAAAAACAATGTAGGATAATGATGAGATTTCAATTTTACTATAGAAATGCAGAAAATTATTTTTTATGACATGGTAACATTCGCGAGTGGTTTAACTCCGTTTCGTACAATTTTTTTTTCTTCATGCTTGTAAACCTCAAACTTATTAACTACTCTACTTTAATTATCCGGGGATAGTCGGAAATGCTAAATAAAAAGAATTAATTGTACCTAAGCAACTTCAGGATTTCCAAATTGAGCATCTTTAAAATGTTGTTTGTAAAAAATAAAAATATTTCATCCAAATATGATTGTTCCAATTTAATTTTTGATATTAAACTGGTGAGCTGTACTTCCAATTTGAAAATAGTTTACATGAGCGTTCATTCGGGTAATAGAATATCTTCCATACTTTGTTCCTGTCTAGGTAGCAACGATATATTAAGAAATTTATCTCAGACACTTACCAGCTTGATCACCTCACTTCATAACACATTTTTTTCCTTAATAAATCGTTTAATGGCTATTTTCCATATACTTCCTAGGATTTATGAAACGATACAAATATCGATATATTTTTCAGACGCCATCCCTACCCGCCACTTCTGGCATCACCTCTCGAGACCTGAGAGGATCAACATCGTTCGAGTTTAGTGACTTCATACACGTGGTCATATCGAAATGAAATATATATTAGTTACCGGTGGAGTAATTAGTGGTGTAGGCAAAGGCGTAATAGCCAGTTCCTTTGGAACTTTACTAAAATCATGCGGTATAAACGTTACCAGCATAAAAATCGACCCATACATAAACATTGATGCTGGAACTTTTTCGCCCTATGAGCATGGTATGTTTTTTTATTGTATTGTATATATTGCTGTTTGTTTATTATTTTAAATGTTGAAACGTATCTCTATGGTTGCGTGTTTAGGTGAAACTTATGTTCTGGATGATGGTGGTGAAGTGGACTTGGATTTAGGAAATTATGAGAGGTTTCTTGATGTTACATTGCATCGAGATAACAATATAACAACTGGTAAAATCTACCAAGATGTAATTTTAAAGGAAAGGAAAGGTTTTTACTTGGGAAAAACTGTGCAAGGTAAATTTTTCATGAGAGAGGACTGAGCTTTATCTCCTTTATTATTATGTATAGCTTTATTTGTACTATTGATTCACAAAGATTGGTTTATTCATTAGTAATTACTAATTTATTATTAGTTTATTAATTAGTAATTTTTTTTTTATTTATACAAAGAGTCCACCAACTGACATGTGGCCCAATTAAAGTTGCTCATGTAAACTGATCATTAATCCATAAGGCATTAAAATATTAATTATATTGGTACAACTTTACTATCATGTCATGTACAAAATCTAACTATCTAAACAAATTCAAAATCTAAACTAGTCTATGCATTGTTATGATTATTTTTCCTGGTAAATTTCATTTATATGTAATTGCCTTGCTGGCATAGCCGAGTAAATAATTACAAAATAAAGTTTCAAGCCATAAAGTTTTTTCGGCATTACTTCCCTTAAGCTACCCCAACATCAGAGGGCCTAGATCACAAAAACACTTATTGCCCGGTGTGATCTTGGAAATTTATAGAATATCAAGGGTAGACTAAGGCGAACGGTCTCTACAGATTCCTTAAAGGGGATCACTTAAAATATTTGTAGACTGTAAATATTATAAAATATGTGTTTTAAGAGTGAGCATGAATTATTACCTGCCAGTAAAAACTGGAACGATTGAAAATCGTATTCACTCCAAATACTTCAGTTGCTTCACTTCATTGTTCCATTTCTCCATTGAGAGTGTTTTCAAGAGGCCTTTTTTAAGCAAGAAAAGTGAAAATATCGGTCTACTTTTGCCATTTCATGAATTTCTACGATCACACTGTACCGTACTATAAGTGTTTTCATAGTGATCTTAGCCTTGGCCATCCGCCATGTAGGGTGAGCTCAAGTTTAACTCCACCGTCTTTTCTCTTTATATTAAAAATAAATGCATAATTATAAAATATTTTACTTCTAATCCATTATACAAATGTTGCAATTATTTATTGTTTCCTAAATAATGTAAGATAGTTAATTATATTGTGATTTATTTGTGAGGTTTAACTTATTTTTGCTTAAGATAACTTATTTGTACGCTGTTTATGATTCTCTCTCTTTAATAGTGGATAGTGTCATATTAATGGACTTATATTCCCAGAACATAGTTAAAACTCTAAATTAATCCAATAATTATTCTATGTCTCAAGTGTCAAGTGGTGGCACTTAGTCTTTTGTGGTTGTTACAATTATTTTATCAATTAATATGGACACATGTCATTTTAGTGGTGCCGCACGTAACAGACAGAATACAGGAGTGGGTTGAAGAAGTGGCATACAGGTCTGTCTCACAAGATGGAAAATTACCTGAAGTAAGCCTTGATTAAATTGATAATCATCATTAACTCTTTATTTTTGGTTTAACAATTTTATTATGATTTTTAATAATTCTTTTTCCTGCATTTATTTTGATGTTTTAAAATTCTTATATTATTTGTATAGCTTTTGAAATAACGGTAATACTTCTAAATCCTGCTTTTGACCTACAACACGCTGAAAACCTCATAAATCATATGATTGACTGATTTATTGAAACCTCATTGATTGAATGATAATCAATTTTTCATAATATTTTGATAAGGAAAGATTTTTCAATTAGAAGAAAACAAAAAAAGCTGAATAATATTCCAGATATTTACCTAGAGCACAATGATTATCACAATCAACCACCAATTAATAATTGTTTCGTATCTTTATGGAATTATTAAAGACTATTGATGTAGTATTATAGCTTTAGGTAGATCACATTGTTGAGTTCTGAATTATAATACTGAGAAACTTATAAAGATTGCTTTTCAGTAGTGTTTAATAAAACCAAGTAAGAGTGCTTGAAAATTATTCTTATTATTATTGACTAGGAGTCAGGCAACCTGTATCAATTGTTGATTAGGACATTTGTTGCATTGTAAGTAAGAGGTTATATTTGTAATTATTAACTTTTATTTGATCTAGGTTTGCATTATTGAGCTGGGAGGGACCATTGGCGATATTGAAGGAATGCCATTTGTTGAAGCATTTCGCCAATTTCAATTTCGAGTGAATTTAGAAAATTTCTGCGTTGCCCATGTATCTTTGGTTCCACAAGTGAGGGAAATATTATTTATCATCTTTTGTGCTTCCAGTTTTAAATATAATATGTTACATTTTCAATATTTTTTGAGTAGCCAAAATCAACCGGGGAACCTAAAACAAAACCTACACAAGCCAGTGTGAGAGAATTACGTGGGCTGGGCTTGTCACCCGACCTCGTAGTTTGCAGAAGCGAATGCCCCATCACGGAAACTGTTAAGAAGAAGATATCCATGTTCTGCCATGTACCACCAGAACAAGTAAGAAAATCTCGATTTATATATCCCTTATTTTTTTATATGAAAATCTCAACATAGTTCATTCTTATGTCTTTACTTATTTTAAAGTTTTATTATTACGATAAAGAACATTTTAGTACACTTGATGAAATATTAACTAGTATCAGGATGTTATAAATTTATTTATTACTTGTTTAATAAACAGTATCTCTGATAATTTCTTTATAAACATAGATATAAGGATAGATAAAGTACAGCAAGAACTTCCATACAAGATTTTTTAAATTTAACGTCCATTGTTATTCTCTCTTTATTTGTATAAAATAATATAACATATATTCTAGTACTTGATTTGTTTCTTCTGTTTTAATATTAGGTACTCTGTATTCATGATGTCTCCTCAATTTATCGTGTACCATTGCTCATGGATAAGCAAGGAATTTTGGAATTTTTTATTAAGAGATTAAAGTTGAACATTCCTTGCCCAAGACCTAGAAAATACATGCATAAATGGAAAAGTTTAGCAGATCGGTAATTTATTAATTTGTTGATTGATTATTGTTTATTCAATTTGTTTTTATTTTTTAAAATTATTATCCTGCAATATTAAAGAAATACAGATTATTGTTTGTTACAGGCTTGACTCATTAAGAAAAGAAATAAATATAGCTTTGGTAGGAAAATATACAACCCTTGAAGATGCATATGCCTCAGTTTCAAAAGCATTACAACATGCAGCTGTGGCAGTTGGTTATCGAGTTAACATTAATGTAAGTACTTGTTTAATTTTTGTTCTTACAAAAAATTTTTAGATTTTTTTTAATTACATTGTTGTTTTTAGTATATTGAATCTTTAGATCTGGAGAAAAGTACTCAGGCTGCCAATTCTGTTTCATACCATGAAGCTTGGCAGAAATTGTGTAAAAGCGAGTAAGTATTTCTTATTTTCTTTATTATTAATAGTATACAGCTTTTTTTTGTTTTTGGAGAGTAGCAATCATAAAGTAATGATTGAATCTCAGTGCCTACTTCCTAGTTTAGCTGGTCCCCTCAGGAAGTTTGACAAAACCTCTTTAAGTTTAAGGGAGGCATATCTGTTAAATACTTGTAAATGTTTACAATAATATGGTTTATATATATATATATATATATATATATATATATATATATATATATATATATATTTATATTTATATTTTTTTGTATAGTCTAGATTCCTATGATTAGGAATTGAGAAACTGAAATTGAGTATTTAGCGTAGGTGCTATAAGCCTGTGATGTGGATGTTTAGGAAATAGGTAAAAGGGACTAAACTATATTCATAAGGCAATTGATTATCATTAGCAGCTTTCTTTGCCAAAGTGTCTGCCCTTTCATTTCCTTCAACGCCATTGGCTCAAAAGAAATGAGTTTTAATGCCTAGGTTCATTAATTTGATAAAGTTATTTTTAGTTTGTACAGTAAGCGGATGTTGTTTTTTACTCAGTATATCACTATTTTATTGGAGGTGTGTATTTAAATTTTGTGTAAAATGTAATCTGTTGCTACATAATAATGGTATGTAATACTGTCAATTTTGCTGCTTGATTGTTCAAGCAGTTCTGATCTAATTTATATATACATATATATATATATATATATATATATATATATATATATATATATATATATATATATATATATATATATATATATACACATATATATATATTTATTCATAATAATACAGGGTGTCCAGAAGCCTGCATAAATTTTTCGGGGCAGGAAAAAATCAGGAATCATGTATGAAAAACAGACATTCATCAAAACGGCCATGATGCACTATTATTTACACTAGTTCTAACGCTTTCAAAATTGAACAATAAAAGATTTTTTTTTTTTTAAGATTCCATAAATAAGCAAATACAATCATGTAAATAAAATACATAACTACATTTGTATAAAATAAAATATTTTAAATAATACTATTAATAGTATTTATTCTGCATCTTCTTTAGTAGCACTACAACCTGTGGAAGGTCCTGGCTTCCTCCAATAGCAACTGCCGTGCATCCGTATTCTGTGCAACTGCAATCCAGTTTCGCACGTTCAAATACTTTCTTGCACCATTGGCGACACAATCTGCTCATCGCAGCGTTGGTCTACCAACTCTGCGACGCCTAAAAAGGGGCTCGGTCAGAATTTTCCTTGGTAGTAAATCGTCAGCCATTCTGGTGAGATAAGAGTTTTATAAATGATAAGTGGTTACCTGATTGCTAAAAAGATGCTTTTGGAGTCCTAAAGAACCGGTTGGCAGCCAGTATTCTCCTCCTGATCTTAACTGTGGTTTCATTGTTGCAAGTTACCTCATATCCAAGATAGACAAATTGCGAGACCTGCTCAAATCTGTAAGGTCCAAAAGCGACACTGGTACCTGGCAATATCGGAGCTTGATCCGAAACCATGTGCTTCGTTTTAACTTTTTTAAAAAGAGTCCCCATGCATCTGGCAGCAGCTTCTAGAGCAAGGAAGGCATTAACTACCGCTCGTGTGGATCTCTCCACAATATCTATGTCATCTGCATATGCTTACATCTGTACCAATTTTTCTATACCGTACTTGTTGATTTTACCTGAAAGTTCCTTATTGCTTTCTGCAGCACCATGTTAAAAAGTAGGCACACCAGGGTGTCACCCTGTCTGATGCCTTTCTTTGATGAGAATTCCAATTGCCTCCGATCTTGGACCTGGAGCTCACACTTAACAATTGCCATTGTCAGCCTTATAAGTCGTATGAGTTTGGGGAGAACAATCACCTCATATAATGCTTGGTAAAGCTCTTTCCCTTGAATCCTATCATATGCTGACTTAAAGCCAACAAAGCAATGGTGTGTAGGCTCATTATACTCTCTTCCTTTCTCGGCTATAGTTCGGAGTTTGAAAATTTGGTCTGTAGTAGATCTGCCTTGCCAGAATCCACATTGATTATGACCAATCTCCTGTTCAACAATTGGAAGAAGCTGCCAAAATAAGATATTTGAAAGGATTTTAAATGAACAAGAAAACAAAGATATTCCTCTATAGTTGATGGGTTTAAACACATCTCCCTTTTTATGTATGAGACAGATTGACATTTTCTCCAATTTACTTGAAGTTATAACAGACTTTTTAATTTTAATAATTGATTTTTTAAGTGGTTCTCTATAAATTTTAGAAATAATAGTGTCAATTGACACTAGTTATATAAATTAAAATTCTGAGTGTAATACATCCAGAATTATGACTCAGAGCACTGCCACAAGTAACCGACACCAATAGATGTTACGATGCCGTGTGTTGTTTTTGAGATACTGTTATCTTTGAAATCTAATAACCAAATAGTGATTCGGAATCACTTTTTTAGCCACCGATTTATAGTTTAATATGTGTACAAGGAAGTCATATGGTGCCCACATCAAATTTTTCCAATTCAATGTTAGGTCTAGATAATTCATTGCCTCTGTTGAAGTGTTTTAGAATAAAACCTAATATTTAGATTGGACAATTTTCTGTTTCCTTGTAAACACGAGCGATGTATTTTGTCTTGTCCGTATTCAATTTTAATTTATTATCTTTTGCCCATTTGGCTAAAACTATAAGTGATTGGTTGGTCAGAACTTATAATTTTGTTAATAGTTTGCCAGTTATTAATAGGAGAATATCGTCAGCATAGAACAAAATGTGTGCTCCATCAGGCAAATTTAATTAAAAAAATTGTGTTCAGAAGGACGTTCCAGAGTGTAAGAGAAATGTATGAGCCTTGTGGTATTCCAGTTGTTATGTCTTTTTATTACTTTGTAGTGATTAGTTCTAATTTTGATGATCCTGTCTTCGAAAAAGTTAAAGATTAATAAGAAAATGTTTTTTGTATATTTGTATTTTCTATATAAATTTCTATTGTAATTGGTGCCCACGTATTGTTGAAAGCTCCAACAATATCTAATTTTAACACAATAGTATTTGATTTTGTTTTTAAAGCATTATCTATATAACATTTAGTCTTGTACAGAGCATCCTCTTGTGTTGTATTGAGCGTCTATTGTCCTTTTTTTTTACTTGTTTAACTAAGGTGTTTGTTATACATATACTTCAACATATGCTTGAAGTTTGACTTGTGGTTGTTTTCGTTATTTAATATATTTTCCAGACATCATGGTTTTAACATTAAAAAAAATAAAATATTTTTAAATAAATACTAAAATTTTTACTTCTCTACTTCCCAAGTATACTCACATTTCTGATGCTGTTTCCTTTGATGACTTGATCTTTCTTTTTCTAATCCATCTTCTTGTAGGATCATAAGTTGTCTCAGTGTTTGGAGATTCTTAACTGTAAGGTGATCTAACTTTGAAATTAGTGAAGTTCTTCACTTGATACCTACCAACTCTTATCTTAATCTGCACTCTACTAAATATTATACTCAACTAACTAAGTTAGTGTCCCACGCTTCAACTATCAGCCATAAAAGAAGTAGTTCCTGTTTTTACTGTTTTTTTCCGATTTTGTATTTTTTTTCTAAATTCCAATATATCTATTTGATATGTAGTGTGAAATTAAGTGTATTTTTATATAATAAATTTGTTTGCAACCAACAAAAATTAACATTATTCACATTTTTAAACCATAAAATAAATATGCAATATAAAAAGCTTTATAGATCCAAATCTTTAGGTTTAAAATGCGTCTTCTCCTCAATGATTTTCTGAAAACGGTCCATATTCCTGTATCTTTACCTCCTCATGAACTTACACATGTAGGAGGGTGAGTAGTTTTCTAGAGGTACCTCACATTAACTTGTTTTTTCTTTTGGCAAGTGCCCACAATCCCTCAACACGATTAGTATATGCACCGTTATCAGGATCAACGAAGTTCAATGAGTGGTTCACTGTTAGGTGTGTATAATCTTCTCTCCCTAGCCTATTATATCCCTTCCACTGGTCTGATATGATTGTTGTTCAAGGTAACACATACTCCTTTATAACTGATGACAGTGTAGCTACGCTTCTGTCGTCATCTGTCATTAGGAATGACTGTTTAGTGTTCGGTGAGATACCCCCGAAAACCCACTGATGTGGGTAGAATCTTCCTTTATGGTACTTATTTCTTGAAAAAGTGATTCATAACCTCAACAATGTCATCCAGGCCACCGATTTTTGTGGGTTTTTCTCATCTCACACAATTCCCGCATGTAATTATTATAATCTACTGCGGTATTATGATTCATTTGTAACTCCTTTTCGCACTACTTTATTGTAGAATACTCGTTTGCCCAAAAGTATAGAAACCATAGTGACATCTTAAATGGTAGCCTTCTAACCGCGTTCCAGTTCATCGAGGGATAGTAGCATTACATGTTCTTCTACACCTCCAAATTACAGACGAAGCTCCCTTAATGGAGAGGCTCGTATTTTATCCATTTGGATACAGTTTTCTATGAGGAATGACACCCTGATCCATATAATAGCGAACACAACTACCCTTGGTATTAAAATGAATAACAAGTATAGGAAAATTCATTTTACCTGAATTTAGAACTTTGTAGTGTAAACAAAATAGGTAACGAGGTTAGTTGAAAATAACAACAGATGTTTAAAATTAAGCATGCAAAATAATAGATATTATCACAGGATTATCCTATTAAAATAATAAATATCATAGAAATCACCGGTCAGTAAGTAACTGTGGTACTTGATGAACAGGTACGGGAAAAAACTCCAAATTTTTATTAATATTCATCAAAAAGAATATTGACCTTTTTCCGACACCCGACTGTCATTGTTTTCATTTTACCATGACAAAGTTTTTAGATGATATAAAATTTAAAAACATCAATAAAGAATAATAATCATTTATAACTTAAATGTATAAGGATTTAAATAACATACTAGATTTTGGTCTAAATTGGAAAACTGGAAGCGGTACTTTACTTGAAGGTCATATTAGATTTTCACCAAAAATTATATTTAAATATGGAGGGAGTTATTGTTGACCGTATATTTATATTTAAAGGGAGAAGTTGATCGGGGGTGCGGTCAAAGACCCGCACCCTTTGACCGCACCCCCGATCAACTTCTCCCTTTTTATATATTTAAATATAATGTAAAACATCTCAAATTTGGTAAATAGGACTTTTATATTGATATAAATGTATTTACTAGATTTTGGTTAAGATTCGTGAGCCAAAAAGGGTATTTTACTGGATAAGCTTACATCAAAAATTATATTTGAATTAAAAGAGAAATCATATATATGTTTCGGTAATAAAGGTTACAAACGCAATTTGTTTTCCTATATAATTAAACATTTTTATTACTTGTTTTAAGTGTTAAAATTGAGTGTAAAATACTAGTTTTCCTCCCCATTTGTGATATCAACAAGTCTGCAGCATGAGAATAAGATAGTTAAGTGGGTTTTGCCGCTTAAAATGTCGAAACTGTCGATTTCCATTGCTTTATCCAGTGATATTGACAGTGTTATTGTTGTCACAGAACATGGAGAAATATCTTGAAAACTAGTTACCTACTGAAGGAAAACAACATATAATAACGGAATGAGACCTCCAGTAACAAGAGTGTGTGTGTGTGTGTGAATGATGGATGTCGGGAGGCCGAGTGTCGATCTTCGGAAACTAGTAACCAAATTCAGTATCACTTCTTGAACCACGGATTTATAATTTAATAGGCGTACAAGGAAGTCATGTGTTGCCCACATCAGATATTTTACTACTATATTTAAAATGAGAGCTTTGAAAAAAAAATAATCCTACCTAGTTTAAAGTGAAAGTAACTTCAATAAATCGCCTTGAGAATACGAGAAAATATTAGCAGAGGAATTCAAAGTTGGTAGATCATAACCAGAATTTCAGTCTATATCTTGTGAAAATAAATTAAATTAAGTTTCTCAACTGTAATAAATTATTGTAACCAAATTTTTATTTTGATAATTTTAGTAAATTAAATGTATGTATTTTTTGTTAATAAATTGACTTATTATTAATGCCTTTAACATGAATTGTGATAGGAAGTTTTAGAGTATGCTACTTTACATTATGCATGTAACTTGGGTTTAGCATGTCAGATTTGGTCTTGACAGATAATTTAGCTATTAGCTTTATGTTATTCTCTATTTTTAAAATTTGTGCATTATACAATCCTGTCCGTCACAATTTATTGAGGCTCTACAATCTTAAATTATATTCACTTTTGTTTTATTTACATTCAATTACTTCAAAATAATTTTTAGTGGCGTTATTGTTCCTGGAGGCTTTGGATCTAGAGGTGTAGAAGGAAAAATAGAAGCTTGTAGGTGGTGTAGGCAGACTAATAAGCCTTTTCTTGGCATATGTCTTGGTCTTCAAGCTGCTGTTATTGAGTTCGCCCGGTAAGAAAATTGTACTTAAGAAGAATAAGTATCTTCTAAATTATCTGTTAAAAAATTGATAACATTCTGTATTATAATATTTTTAGAATAAGCATGCATGGACCTAAAAAAACATTGTCAATTTTATTTAAGTTTAAAATAATTTTGTGCCTTCAACACTTTAATCCATATCCATATATATATATATATATATATATATATATATATATATATATATATATATATATATATATATTTATTTATTTATTTATTTATTTAAATATTTTCTCTTATGATCGACCTAGTTGGTCGATGTATATAAGACTTCTTATTTTAGTTTTCTTAGAAATCTATCTGAACCTGTACTGTTTTGAAATTTTATAAACTTTTTTTTTTTTTTTTGCTAGAAATGTTTTGGGTTTGATTGAAGCTAATACCACTGAGATTGATAAAAACACAAAACATCCAGTAGTCATTGAAATGCCTGAATACAACCCAAGTGATATGGGTGGTACAATGAGATTGGGAAGAAGAATTACAGAATTTAAAAGTGATTCGTCAATACTAAGTAAGCACCAGTATTATAAATTAATAATTGATGTTAAAAATCTCACACACTTACTGTAAAATGCTAATGCATAACCAGTATTTATTCATTTTTTTATTGTTATTTTTAGAAAAACTGTATCAAAAAGATAAAATTGAAGAAAGGCATAGACACAGATATGAAGTTAACCCAGATTATATTCAACAATTTGAAGATAATGGATTTCATTTTGTTGGTCATTGTGAAGAAAATAAAAGGATGGAGATTGCCGAATTGGATGATCACCCATTCTATGTATCGGTTCAATTTCATCCTGAATATTTATCCAGGCCTCTTAGTCCATCTCCACCATTTCTGGGCTTGATATTAGCCTCCACTGGCAAACTAAATAGTTATCTTCATAGAGGTTGTAGATTGTCTCCGAGGGACTTATCAGATGAAGATTTGTCAGGTAGTTCAAAATTCATTTTACGACTAAAAATATTTTCATGTTAACGACGGTGTACTGCTGTAGAAGTCGGGGGTAGATGGGCTCCTAGGATGATGTACTGCTTTAGAAGTCCACCCCTTTCTTTCTGTTTTTCAGATAGCGATGGTGAACTACTACTGAAGTTGGACCTTGAAATAGTCTTATGTCATTCTAGAGAGCTTGTTTGATCCAGGATCTACTCCTGCTAATAGATATCGCAAGAATTCAGTTAATTCAGATCCCTCGTCTTCTGTCCCTTTTTTTACTTACTTGTTCGAAGTAAAGGAAGTATTGTAATAGCGAAAATTTTCGGTTTTCATATTTCAACGGAAATATCCATTTGACCATCCCTGAATCCATTTTGACTAATTTCGTCGTTGCGTCTGTACGTACGTTCGTATCTCGCATAACAAAAACAGTTAGCCGTAGAAAGTTGTAATTTTGTATTTAGGATTGTTGTAAAATCTAGTTCTAAACCTCTCTTTTTGGTCACTGCTTGATCACCGGAAGTGGCACTTTACTTGAAGGTCATAATTGATTTTCATCAAAAATTATATTAAAATACTATGCAAAACTTCTCAAATTTAGTATTTATAACTTATATATTGATTTAAATAACATACTAGATTTTGGTCTAAATTGGAAAACTCGAAGCGATACTTTACTTGAAGGCCATATTAGATTTTCACCAAAAATTATATTAAAATATAATGTAAAACATCTCAAGTTTAGTAAATAGATCTTTTATATCGATATGAATGTATTTACTATATTTTAGTTCAAATTGGTGAGCCGAAAAGGGTACTTTACTTGAAGGTCATAATAAACTTACATCAAAAAATATATTTAAATTAAATACATAAATCATATGTTTCGGTAAAGTTGAGTGTAAAATACTGGTTTTCCTCACCATTTGTGTGTGTCAATAGATGGATATCGCGATGCTGAGTGTCGTTTTTGAGATACTGCAATCTTCGGAAACTAGTAACCGAATTCAGGATCACTTTTTGAGCCACCGATTTATAGTATAATAGGCGTACAAGGAAGTCATGTGTTGTCCACAGCTGACTGATATTTTTGCTAAATATTTTCAAGTTTCTGGGATCAGTCCCAAGTCTTTTTTCTGCTTTCCTAATTACCTTTATGACTTCTTATAATTATTATTGAAATAGACTTCCTTTAATTTTCTTTATTTTTACAAAATTTTAGTTAGCATAAAGTGATAATGTCATGAGTTACCACCATGGGAAAAATAATTAATTTTTGATTCTGTTATAAATAATACTAATATTTCTTCTATAAACTATATACAATACAGGTGTAAAATAATAGAAACGAAACAAGGGATGAGAAATTTGTTTAAAACTACTCGATAGAGCGGACACCAAGCAACTCGAAAAATGTGAATAAATGAAGAATAGATTATATATTTCTATAACATCTGTAACATCATATATTTCAACAAAATTTAAATACCCCATCCCCTTTTAGGTTTATATATATTCATATATTACATTCGATAGTATTTAGCTACCAAGTATACCATGCTAGGTGAAGCAACTAGTATAAAAAAAACATATCTTCACCGGGAAACCCATTAACTATTCTATTAATAACCTCTGTCAATTGGTTAAATGATTTAGATGTTTTATTTATTATTTATAAAATGTATTTTTTCAAATCCTAAACTAACTTACAATGTTATAAATTACATAAGCCTACATCCAACAAAATATTAAAGTTTCTTTACATTAACAGCTAATTTGTATTATTTTTTATAGTATTCGTTCTGGGTTACAGTTTTAAAAAATTTAAATTAAAATGAATTATAACTGGAGAAATTTGTCACTCTTCAGTTTATTATTTATTTTTTCTATTGACTTTCTTATTATTATGACAAAATAAAGATTTGTGAAGTAGTACATAATTAAAAATATATCTGCAATTTTTAGATGGAGAGGTTGTTGATTTGGCAGAAAGTACAGGACATTTGTCGTTATCTTCTTCCTCATCAATTCAAGCTGGTGACAAGGGTTTAAATTAATTACCCTCATATCAAGGTATGTACATTTGATTTTAATAAGCTTGAAATTGAATAGTCTCTTAATGTTTGTTTTACTACTTTACTCACGAAGATCTTTATTTTTTTTTTTTTTTTTTTTTTTTTTTTTACCCACAACAAGATAACTTTAATAGAATTCCTATCGAGTGTGTTGTTGTGATTTCAGCACTGACAGGCAATACAACTTACAAAAGATTTATGTATTACTTTTTACCAGATTATCAAAATAAATTTTGTTATGATATGCTTTAGAATTCTGTTCAATGCACGCCAGTGGCTTCTCTTCACTTGCTGGACAAAATATTTTATTTCTTAAAACTTTAAACAGAAAACAGCTTATGGGCTTGGTTTTAGCTAACTGGAATGTAAGGATTCGGTCTGGAAAGATGGCTGAAGTAGCTGAATAAATTATCAAATTTAATATTGATATAACCTTAATATCTGCTTATGCACCTACTGAAGAAAGGAAGGATGATGAGAAGATGGAATTTTATTAGCAACTAGAAAGGGTTCTCTTAAGTATTACCAGGTATGATTAAAAAATTGTAATGAGTGGCCCTGAATGCTCAAGTGGGCAAGGAAAATTTCACCCAAACAGTTGCATTTGCTCTCTATATAACCTAACAAATGACAATGGCAAGCACCTATGTCAATTTGCGGAAGCTAATAATATGATAATAAAATGCACCCTCATAGATAAATACACACAGGGACATGGAAGGCACCGAATGTGCCTTAAATTGATCATGTGCTTATTTCCAAATGGCACTCTTCCTCCATTATTGATGTTAGATCTGCTAGAGGGCCTAATTGTGATTCAGATCACTTTATGGTTGAAATAAAATATATAGAGCATCTGACATGCTTACAACAATGGAAACAACACAAAAGGAAGGTATAGAATCTAGAAAAGCTTAAAGAACACTGACAGGTTCAACGATTTCCAAGAACTGGGAGATAGAAAGATGATCAAAGAGTAACGGAAAGAGGAAATAGCTAATGACAGAACAGGAGTGGAAGGGAAATGGTGTGAAATCAGTAAGGCTATAAAAGAAGCAGCGAATGAGGTTATCGGTGAAGTAACAAAAAGAAGATGTGAAGGGTGGTTTGATGATGAATACCATGAAGCTCTAAGAACCAGGAAAGAACTAATATTGATTATGCTAAAGTGTACTGCAGATTATTGGGAGAGTCTACAACGAAAACAGTTCATGTGTGCCCAGAAGAGAGATTTTCTGAGAAAAAAAACTGGAAAAGATTGAACAGTTGAGAAGCAACAATGAAACCATAAAATTGCATGGAGCTGTTACGTATAAAAATCGAGATTTTCAGCCCAAAACTCTGAACACCTAAAGATAGGAATGGCAGAATAATCGAGGAAAAAGGGGATATTATTAACAGATGGCCATAACATTTTACTGCTGTATGCCGTGCGGAGGCTCAGGCGATTGAATCTGACACCAATGTCATGAGATTAACTGTTTTAAGTAACGAGAATGACATGATGATTTTCTGGAGTCTGTTGAAAAGTTAAAAAATAATTAAGTGCCTGGTGAGGATTCATATACAGCAGAATTCTCTAAAAACTGTGGAGAGAATGTACAAACACAATTATATTCTCTAATTCTTGATAAATGAGAAGAAGAAGAAAATGGAGAACTCGCCTACTTTGACCAATTTATAAAAAAGGCTATAAACTTCAATTATCGTGGAATCTTCCTTCTTGCTGTTGCATATAAAATATTTTCAAATATTTTGCTAAAAAAATTAAATGTTTATGTTGAAAACATAAACACTCAGTGTGGTCAGTGTACCGGCAAGCATTCGATAGTGTCAACAAAACAAAACTACTTCAAACTCTGAAGAATTAATTAACACGATGCTGAGAAATAGTGATGGCAAAGTTATTGTTTTTTATATCGACTGAGTGGCAAAAGTTTGGATGGGATATTATCACTCATCCAACTTGGCATCCAGTGACTATCACACAACTTGGCACCCAGTGACCAACACCCACCTTGGCACCCAGTGACTATAACCCATTCCCTAAGTTGAAAGAACATTTGGCAGGAAGGCGATTCAGCTCCAACGATATGGTGAAAGAAGAGGTTCAACGATTTCTCAAGGAGGAGGCGAACTGGTATGACATGGGCTTACAAAAGCTGCCATAGTATCTACAAAAGTCCATTGACCTAAATGGAGATAATGTAGAAAAATAGGTAAATGTTCAACCTTTTAAAAAATGTTAAGATTATCGAAAATAATTTTTTTGTTTTTAATTAAAAAAATATAAGAGACCTAACTTTTGGGATAACCCTCGTATTTAAAATGTTTGTTTCTGTTGGACATCAAGACCAGATCATCTGATTAATGAGGCTCATAATTTCATCAGCTGGACTTATCTTTATTCCGTGCGCTCCATTTTCCTGAAAGAGAGTCGATATCTGCTATTAATAAAGAGAATAACAAGTGGTTTAATAATCTCTCCTTGGAGAGTGATAGCTATTGGATTACTTAAGTGATTTTTGTATTATAAATACATAATTTATATAAATATGTAAATGGGAAGGAGAATGAAATATTGAGGCAAGCAATATTTATAAAATTAAAGAGGATATGAACAAATCAGAACATAAATTAATCCTAAAAAAAATTTACCATCCCAACACGAGAGAAAAAAATAAGATTAAATACTGGGTGAAGTACTTACGCACCCAATCTAATTTGTTGATGATTTTTG
The DNA here is from genome assembly GCA_948150685.1 of Rhaphigaster nebulosa. Classification (NCBI taxonomy): domain Eukaryota; kingdom Metazoa; phylum Arthropoda; class Insecta; order Hemiptera; family Pentatomidae; genus Rhaphigaster; species Rhaphigaster nebulosa. The sequence continues at coordinate 34,800,131 of OX411310.1, forward strand.
CTATTTGTCTGATTTTAATTGCTGTAAACATTGTAAGGAAAATAAATAAAATTTTACAGACGTAAAATATCAAGTGGGATCCAGAGATACTCCAACTATGGGTTTTTTGTGAGAGAAAAAAAGTCACCATAAATCATATATCGCAAATTTTCTCAAATCAACAACAGGAATTCATTACTATAGGAAAAATGCAAAGTAATTTCATAAATGTTTCTGTTTTTATGAACTTGGTATATAATGCCTGAGGTTTAGGTAATCCTAAAGGGGGTAAAAAAAATTTGAATCCCACAGCCCACTTTCTTAATTCAAAGAAGTTTTATCTTGTAGACGGGTGAATGGATTTTCCCTGTTCAAACAATTTTACGACTGTTTAGAGATTGGATACAAGTAAAATGTGTACAAATTTCTCTTTTATCTCGTGAACACGTTAGTAGATTTTCTCTGTTCAAACGATTTTCCGACTGTATCAAGATTGGATACAAGTAAAATGAGTGAAAATTTTCTGACTTTTCTTTCGCTATTCCTTTTTTATCTCGTGAACTGGTGATTAGATTTTCGCTGTTCAAACGATTTTCTGACTGTTTAGAGGTTGCCTGAAAGTATAACGACTATGAAAATTTTCCGACTTTACATTCGCTTTTTCTCTTGTATCTCATGAACGAGTGAATGGATTTTCACTGTTCAAACGATTTTCCGATTGTTTAGAGATTGGCTAAAAGTAAAATGAGTGTGAAAAAAAAATTAAATAAGTAATTTTTGGTTTATTATACTTATTTTGTTTGACCATCCTCACATCATAGATAAAAAAAACATTAAAAAAATTATGTTCCATTTACTAAGTAAACGCAAAAATTGTTTCGATTGACAAAGTGACTTATTAAATTACTGTCTGTCTTTTCAATATTAATTCTGTAATAATCCTGTATCCAATAAACGATTCAGAGCAGATTGTAAATTTAAGTATACTTTTATAATTTTAATAGTTTTGTCCCTTAATACCGAAATAGTTAGTCTAGACGTAGAGTCATTATTTACTAATATCCATATAGAAAGATGTATCAAAATCTTAGAAGATAATTGGGAAAAAATCAAAAGTAGTACTGCCATAAAGGACAAAAACATATTTATGGAAGGTTCAAACTTATACATCAAATACAACTTCTTCACTTATAACAATCAATTCTATAAGCAGTTGCACGGATTAGCTATGGTTGGAGCATTGCCAATAAACAAAAGCGGTCTATATATGAACAATTTATTGAATAGAAAATTGGAATTAGTAAATAAAAAACCACTATTAATAAAAAAATATATAGACGATATAATTGTGGTAACAAACAAAGAAAACTATGAAGAAATACTGGCAATTTATTTAAATAGTTACCATAGTAGAATAAAATTTACTATAAAATTTTTTTCAAAATAACAACATTATAAGTTTAGATATGAATATCACGCTAAATAACAACAAAATAACTACTAAATGGACCAAGAAAAATACCAATAGTAATGCAATGCTGAATTTTTGCTCGACCCATCCGTTTTGCCAAAGGTTCAACGTCGCGAACAATGTAATAAAAAGAGCTAAAGAACTAACTGATAAAAATCATATAGGAGAAGTAAAAGCAATAATTTATGATATGTTAGAAGAGAATTTTCATTGCAAGAAAATAATAAATAAAATATGGTATAATAATAATCACTACAATGATAGTAACTGATAGTATCAATAATAAAAATGGCAAAGATGAAATAAGATCAAAAACATTAAACATATAGGCAATAAAGAGAAAAATTTAAAGAAAACTAAACTGAAAACTATCACTGCATACTATACTGATAGTGATGCCAAGATAAAAACAATAAAATGGATGTTAGTCAAAATAATAATGATAATAAAAAAGGATATAAACAAAGTGGAGTATGACCATACAAACTTACAACTAGGAACTTACAATGGTAACAAACTAGAAAAACATTTAAGCAAAATGAAAGATGAAATAAAAATGATTGACAGAAAAAAAGTAGTTTTTAAAATAGATTGTGGCAACTGTGAGATGACCTAAGTAGGAGAAACCTCGAAAAAGTTATAGAAAGATTTAAGCAGCACATCAATAGTTGTAAAAACAGTAAAAATAAAAATATTACAGCTTTGGCCCATCATAGTATAATTAGTAACCACAGATTTAATTTTAACTGAAAAACATTTAAAAAAAATAGGAAAACATTGGAAGCAATAATCATTGCTAAAAACATAATTAAGGTAGCGAATTTCAAAACAGATGCGGTTAACTTAAAAAGCCATTATGCGGGCATAATTAATAAACTAGATATAAAATAATTTATGATCTAAAATTTAACAAAAGGCATATTGATTTAAGCATTTATAATATAATAGTAACAATAATTGGAAAACAAAAATAATAATAAGTGTGAAGAGAATGGGTGGGGAGGCATTTGACAACAGAGATTGGTACAAAGTTCATTCCCAATGGTATTACAGAGTATGTGACAAAGATGGAAAAGGAAAGTTACTCTCCAAATAATTTTTTAATAATGAAACTAGCTAGGATAAAGTAAAATTATATAGATGTCGGGACATGGGGAGAGAATCATGTAATTTAAAGGTAATAAAATATGATTTAAAATAGTAACTAAATACATTGTAGATTAAGATATTAATATTTGTGTAATTAATAGTTGATGTATTGTAGAAAGCATATATCCTGATGTCGAAGAAGTACTTCAAAAAGTCGTAACCTTGTTATAAAAATATTTTTTTTTTAAATATAAAGTTATAGATCAAAGGGAAAGTTTCATTCACAAATTAATTAATTATAATTTTTTATGGAAATCTGCAATGACCTTCAAGTAAAGTTCCATTTTCGGTAATCATGCAGTGACCAAAATGGAGGTTCACAACTAGATTATACTATAATTATAGATACACAATTCTAACTTTCTATGGCTAACCGTTTTTGAGTTATGCGAGATACATACGTACAGACGCCACGATGAAACTAGTCAAAATGGATTCAGGGATGGTCAAAATGGATATTTCCATTGAAATCTGAAAATTTTCGCGATTACAGTACTTTCTTTACTGCGTACAAGGAAGTAAAAATGTATACATTTAACACGGATAGCAATTAAGCAAATCTTCCAATTAAGGCAGATAACAAATAAACTTTATTATATTATATATATTTATTATATATATATATATATATATATATATATATATATATATATATATATATATATATATATATATATATATATATATATAAAGAATAATCATAATTATAGATAAAAATATAGATCAAATAAAATTATGACAAACAAAATCATAGTTTATTTGTTATCTGCCTTTTTTTATATGTTTATTTTAATATATATATACATATATATATATATATATATATATATATATATATATATACAACTCACTTAATTACAACTTTTCAGCTTGTGGATGATCTTATGAAGAAGATTTAACACCAGTCCTTGAAGCAGAAAGAACTAAATTAGATTAGTGTTACGAAGGCTGTGAGAAATAAGCTAGGTTTCTATTTAACCAGCAAGGTACTCAGAATGTAATGATAGGCCCTATTTTATTAAATTGACTGCAGATTAATTTATGTAACTGTTTGCATTCTATAAGCTATATAGAAACATTAAATTAATAGAATAGTAAATGAACTATCATTTTCTGTTTATTTTAATTGCTAAATAGCTAAGTGAAAATCAGATAAAATATTGATTAGGTAAAAAACTTAAGAAATTTTAACTAGTGTTGTATTCAATGTTCAGATGATTACTAGAGTTAAAACAAAATTACAAATATTTTGTTTTGTATCTTCTTTTTTTTTTTAACAGCCTTATTGTTATATTTTGGAAATAATTATTATTATTTTATAAACTATATATGTTCATATACATAGCTATAAATATGTTTTTTTTCATGTTTATGTTCCTGTGTTATTTCTATTATTTTTATACAGAAAAAAATACTACAATATTGATTAAAATTATTTTTTATGAAATTTCCTAATTATAAAGTGGTTATAATGAATTGTTACGGTAAGATAAAATAATAATCATAGTAAAACATGATTAGAAAAAACTTTCATTATTTATTTTCTTTAGATATTTAGAGATATTTAGTTAATACTCATAGGCAGGCCAACTAAATTTGGAATTGCCTTAAAAAACAGCCTCTGGTTGTTAAAAATTTCATAATTATCAGTATTGTAATTGATTTGATTCCTAGCAAAAAAGTACTATACTTCTTCCTTTTCTGAATCTTTGAAGCAAACCACTTTATAGTAATTATTTTAATAAAATAAATTAGTCTCTGTACTGCCATTAATCACATAGAATGGCAACCATTTTATAATTCCTGCCTCTTACAAGGTATCATGGGTTTAATTGAATTTTTATTTGAGCTATATAGATATAGACTTTTATTTTATTTTGTTGTTTTCCAAGTTTTAAATGCTGCTTGCCATTTCTATTGAAAGAACAGTTGTAACCCTTTATTAACCATTTATCACTTCTAATCAGAAGTTTTATATAATTTTTAATATTTGTCTATTGTTTTATATAAGTTGTGGTATAATAAGCAGTTTTTAATAATATTAAAAAAAATATGTATTAGACTTGTTTTAAATTTTATAGATTATATTATTGTTCGTGGTTATTGAACATAGTCTATTATATATGTACAAAAAGATCTTTGTAGTTGCTAAAATTAATTTTATTTTACTTAGTTGTTTGTTAACCTTTTTAAAAGGTATTTTTATAAAGATAATAAATTGTTCCAAACACTGGACTTACCATTTCGCTTTTATATTATATTAGAGATGGGCAAAGTTACTTAAAAGTTCTCAGGACTCAGATCCATTCTCTGTGGAAATAAGCTGCGTTTTTTTTTTTCTCAAGACATTACTATAATGAACTAATTCTTTTTCATGGTTCAAATTTTTCATTTTAAATATTAGGTATAGCTAAACAGCTGAAGGAAGAACCTTTTAATGCGCTTGCGCCTAACAATAACCTTTTGTTATTGAAAGAATGTAAAACGAATCAAAATGTTAAAAATTAAATTCAAGATGCTATATTTTACAAGGTATCTGCTTGGACTTAATGTAGATGGAGAAGGCTTTCTCCTTCTTGAGGGTAACCTCCTGCCCTAAGGTTTCTCCCTCCAGGTTCTCCCTTTAGTTGTTTGTCTATATATAATCACTTCTCTTCATCCATCTCTATTGCATATACCTATTTCATTTCCTATAATAACCCTCCAGTACATTGAATGATCTGAGAGATCCAAGCCAATTTCGTGCTGTTTACTTTTAATTGTTATTGCTGTCTGGATTTGAGAGCAAAAAACTCTCCAACATTATTTATTGTCCTCATAATAACAGAAAAAAAAACCTTTAAATAAAAATTATAGAATAAAAATAGAAATCAATTCAAAATAGACAGAGAAACACTTTATTATCAAAGAGGTGCTGCCCAACAGTATTGGGTTGCTGTACACACAGCATACTAATATCATATTGACAATTTGTACAACTTATAAATAAACAGGATAATTAAGATATTCATAATATATAATGAAAATAAATACACAGGCATTCTTTTTACTTCCTTGTACGAAGTAAAGGAAGTATTGTAAAATATAAAATAAAAATTTGGTTTCCAATCCAATTAAACATTTGCATTACTTGTTTTAAGTGTTAAAATTGAGTGTAAAATACTGGTTTTCCTCACCATTTGTGTGTGTCAATAGATTGATGACGGGACGCGGAGTGTCGTTTTTACTGCAATCTTCGGAAACTAGTAACCAAATTCAGTATCACTTTTTGAGCCACAGATTTATAATTTTATAGGCGTACAAGGAAGTCATGTGTTGCCCACATCAGATATTTTTCTAGCGGTTTTCATAAATTTTTCATTAAATATTAGCCCTTATAAATCTATTACATCACTGTATAATTTATTAATAAATGTCTTTTAAGGTAAAAGTTGTTATCTTTTAAGGGGGGTGCGGTCAAAGAGTTACACTTTTATAAGTAAACATATATATTTTGTGCCTAAGTTTTAGGCCATCTTCAGGGCTAAAAGGAAAACAAAATAACAACAATGAAAAATGACAGAGGCAGTACCAGTAAGAGTAAAAAATGATATAAACAGAAATTACAAGTAAGATAAAAAAAAGTATGAAGTTTAAAAATAAAAAGATAATACTAAATTACACAATACAAATGATAAATGAAAAAGTAAAATAAAATAATGTAAAAATTAATTGAAATTAAAATAATGCTTTATTTACACAGGAAATAGTAAAATATATGAAATCTATTAATTAAAAAGACAAATAGTAAGAAGGTTTGGTAATATGTAAAGCATAGAGAGTAGTTGTGATGTGAGGAGTTATGCATCACAACTATCTCTGTATGCATTACATATTACCAAACCTTCATACTATTTGTCTTTATGACATAGACAGTTCTAATGTTGTCGAAGCACACGAAGAAATTTCTTGGGAATTTGTTACCAACTGAAAGAAAACGATATATATTAAAGGAATGAAACCTCCAGAAACAAGAGATTGTGTTTGTTTGTTATGTGTGCCTGCGCACATGTGTAAATATGTGCTAGGAGCCAGCCGAGAAAAAACATCTTTTATGTACTTTCAACAATTTTTTATATTACTGTTTTCTCCCTTTGCTCTGCATGTATTTCATAGTTCTCATATACCAATCGATTTGTGTTTTTGTGTAAAATAAAAAAATATTGCCGATTGTATTAAATGTAAAAAAACCCAAGACTTAGGAATAATCAAAGTAGGAGTACTAAAAGTAGGAAAAATCAAGTCAGATTCGTTCTTAGCGTCCATTAAAAACCTTCAATAAGAATTTTCATGGAAATCAAAAAATATAAATTTTTGGACTTGATTTTAGTGGATTTTTTTTTTCCTGCCGATGTTCGTTCTTAACTTGTGCAATCATAACTGCTCAGAATTTTATCCACATTCAAAATTATTACAACTGTTGGAAAGCTGAATTTCTGATCTCTAACCCATAGCAAAAACTTATAGATTTGATGCCTTTATAATGGAGAAAAAGTAGTGTAAAATAAAAAAAAGCTTCTCAAACGTTTTATTTTACATCTCGGGTTTTAATTTGTTTTTTGCTGGGTTTGTGCCGTTTCGTGTAATTTACAGAGCCCTAAACCACTACATCGTGTTGACGTTATTGCAATTTTGGTTATTATTTTCAATAATAGACCTTTGGAATCAACCAAGGGAAACATTTTTATAACCCCTCTCCCCTCCTCCTCTCAAAATTTGAGGTTTTACCTTTCAAGATACCTAGAATCCAAATATCGAATAAAAAAAATCCGTCCGTCCGCCATCCGCGGCATTTCTGCGAGGTTACTGTACCGATTTTTTTGAGATTCGGTACCAATGTCCACAGGTCACTCCGGGATGATCCTCGTTACTCGACATTACCATCCGTCTGTTTGTTACAAAATGGCGGCCGATTAGAGATCTCATAAGCCCATAACTCGGCCATTTATAAAGATATAGTGGAAATGTAAGGTGTTTTGGAATCAGCGTAACAAGTCACTAAAAAAAAAAAAAAAAAAAAATGAAAAACAAAAAATCTATAATAATTGCCGATTAAAGAGCTTATATACCCATAACTCGGCCATTTATATATACTCCATATACCCATAAACATAGAGGAGAAATGTAAGGCGTTTTGGAATCAACATAACAAGGTATTAAAATAAGAATAAAGAAAAAACCCAAAATAGAAAAATTTCTATCTGTAAATGCTTTTGGTTTATTATTTTCAATAATAGACCTTTGGAATCGACCAAGGAAAACATTTTTGTAACCCTCCCTCAGAATTTGAGGTTTTATCTTTCAAGATATGTAGAATCCAAATATCGAATAAAACAAATCCGTCCGTACGCCATCCGGGGCTTTTCTCTTTTTTCGGTTGGTGCTTTATTGTATTTAAACGAAAGCTAATGAAATTTCCTACAAAACTAACTAAAAATCACTTAAATCGGACCATTATTAGATGAGATATAGCGTAATGAATTTCGTAGACTGATTCTCCGGGCGGCTAGTCATCGTGGCCTCTGCTTTCTATCTCTGCTGTATCCTTTCTTCGATTATTTCTGCACTTCCTTTAGCTTTCTAAATCTATCCTTTTATTTTTCCTATTGATTTGCACATCAAATATTTCCTCTGTATCATTTTACACCACAACCTACTTGCATTGACACAGTTTTTTAAATTAACAATCTCAGTTCGGCACTCACACGGCGATCATCTTGTGACAAGCTTCAAATTTCTTTACCTTTGGTGCCTACTGCTTCATTTTTTTTATTTGGACAGAATAGATATTTTTGAAATACTACTAAGTGGAAATAATAAACCATTCTGTAATAATTTGCAGCGTTTTGTGATTTTAGAAACAATTTAGTTGCAAAAATTGTATTTTTCGATTGCTATGAAAATTCGTAATTGGAGAGTTTAGGGGGTGTAAAAAACGAATATCAACTTTGTTTCTCCCTAAAAAAATATTTTACCTCACTATGGTCGCACAGTGGTCTGAACTCTCTCATCATGGTGCGAAAAATCCTACCATGTTTATTATTCGGAGTTGCGACACCGATTGTGATTTAATTTTGTTAGATTTTAGTTTGCACCTATTTATGATAGTTAATGGGTAATTTCATATTTTTTAATTATGAATTTAATCATTTATAACCATGATGGATTCGTGATCCTCCGGGAGATGCTGCGCTCTAACGGGGTAAAATTTAACTAGGTGTTAAGCTGTCTGAGACATAGGGATTTTAATCTTGGGTCGTTTATTGAGACCTCATAGGAAGAGAAGGTCAGAAAAAAATAGAGATCAGTTCTTCTTTGGGCTTTTGCCTCTGATCGGGAGTGTATGTTAAAGAGAAGGCTTGTGGCTTCTATAAAAGGTTCCTGCTTATCCTATTTTCCTATCCATCCTCCTCTAGTCCTGGTTTTTCCTCCAAAGGCCGAATTAGGAAGTTGGAAGTGCGAAGAAAGAATTCAGCAAAATTGAAGTGAGTAAAAAAGCTACAGTCCACTTATTAGTTACCTTTTGGCTCGAACATATTAAAATAATAAGTAATATATGTTTGCTGATTTAGGTGAATACTTTAATATATAAAAATAAAGGCAGGCTGTTGCTATTTCACCAATTTATTTATTAAGATGCAAATTTTCGGCCTACAAGCCGATTTTTATATAAAAAGTAACTTTTTTCTTTTAAAAACAAACAAAAAACATATATACATACTTTTCTTAGAAAAAAAAATGTTCAAGTAACTTTTTAATAGAGGTGGATGCTAATTCGAATTATTTATCTCAACATATTTTATGAATTAGTTTAATTAATTATTAAATAATATTAATTTAATTATAATTAAATATTTAATTATTGTATTAAATAATAATGGTCTAATTATTAATTATTTTTATTAACATTTTAATTATTAATTAATATTTCATTAATTTTCACTTAAAAATTTTTATTACGTTTTGTTACTATGAGTAGCACAATAAAATTCAAACTTGGCGTTTTGCTTCTCTTAACTCTATTTTTACTCATTATTTTTAACCCAAATAATAATCAATTTGGAATCTGTGAAACACCTTTTAACAGTGAACATAAAGCCAAATTTAAAAGAAAGTGGGAAAAAAGGTTTAACAAGTTAACTAGTTAACAAGAATGGCACTAGAGATCACTAGTGAAAGGACATCCAGTCCTTTCTCTAGACACTCCTTATATTTTCCCCCTAAACCTCTCTAAATTTTCCCCTAAATTCACCAACTTTAATTCTAAATGTTTAATTCTTATTTTTCTATTAGTATGACCAAAATTACCCCTTAGTATAAGATAAGAATAAATATTTAGAAAAGTAAATAATATTCCAGAGTGTGAATAAAACCCTAAGTCTAGGGAAAAATTCTTCAATCTGGTAACACTGCCAGAAAGTATCAACGGGTTTTGGTGGAGGAGTGCAGGTTGTCCTTATCTATACCCTAATGATAGTGATGGACTAAACCATAGAGGAAGGAACATACTAATGGAGGGAGCATGACTTGTTGAAAATTGTCTTCTTTGAGAAGACGGTTGGACTTTGCCATATAGTTGGCCATATAGGTTGGACTTTACTTATGGAACTAACATTCTCTTGACTTTCTTGTCAGTTAAGATTTGCTTTCTTGTTTAGTTTTATTTGCTTGTTTTGTTTTTATTTTAATTTTTTTTTTTTTAAGTTGTTTACTGTTCAGTATTTGGTTGTAAAAATCGAAGCAATGATAGAATTGATGGACTATCATTTCACAAGTAAGTATAAAAGTTTAGTAATAATTAACCATCACGTTGGTTAATTTATTCATTTGATTATTATAACTTTTAGCTAATTATATAGATCATAGTTAATTAATGCACTAGTCAATAAATTTCTTTGTAGGAAATCTGTATTAAATACATTCTTTCAATCACTTTTTCACTTGAAGAAAACATAAACATTGCCTGAGCGTGGTTCTAATGAGATTATATGAGAAGTCCAAAGAGAGGAACATAATTTAACAGAAATTTCTTATTTAGAGATTATAAATACATAAGTTTCAATTTTTTTGTTATAAGACAATATAAATCCTTTGTAAGTAGGTGGATAACTAATTAATAATTTTACCTGTTATGTATTATTTATTTTATAATTTAAAAAAAAAATATTTGTATTTAAATTGACATTTTAACTTATGATTAGTTCATATTTAATACCTAGAGTTTAAATATTTCAAAAATGTATGTATTTTTATTTTGATTATTTTATATGTATATGTATAAATATAGAGTTCTGAATTTTAAGGCATTTTTTAGATGTCTTTATTTATAATAATTAGATACCTTTTTTATTATTATTATTTCGCTTAGCAAAAGAGACATTTTGGTATTAAACTAATTTTTCTACTTTCATCGGAACCAGAGGTATAAAATAAAATGTGTTTTGCACACACTAACTTCCCGATTTTTTTGGCCGAATAAAAAAAACGAGAAAAATAGTGAGACAAAAAAAAATAACAAAGAAATATAAGATTAGTACCATTATTAGTTTTTTTTTCTGTAAAAGAAAGTAAACTTATTCCAAAGCTTCTAGGTTTTTGAAGCCCATTAAAGTTTGACTTGGGTTTACTCATAACAAGCACAATGAGGATGGTTCCCTTCTGTTAAATGTTATTCAATTATCTGATTGTATCATATGAAGTAGGTGTTTTGGCGCGGAGGCATTAATAACACATGGATAATTATAATAACCATTTGTTAGTTAGTTATTGGGACAAACTTTAATTTTTAAGGATTGAGCCGATTCTCTTCCATGATTAATGATTTTATATTTTGAAATTATCCATACAAAATCCTCTAAAGCTTAAAAATTTAAGTTAAGCTCATATTGTGCCAATTAGTTACTGATAACTTCTTTTAAGAACCTAAACTATTTTCTGTACACCTGAGTGTTTAAAACAGAATCCCTTCCAGAAATGTATACAAAATCCCTTTAAGAAGTTTTGAGGATAATTTATAATCAAAAAAAGTATATTTTGGTTAATTAATTAAGTCAATTAGATATATATTTATGCTATCCCAAAAAGTGTACATTTTGTGTGAATGTAATTCAACCAGATTGTAGTACTTTGCTGATAATATTTCATATCACATTATCTTCTTACACCAGATGGCCTGCCCAGTATCTCGGATTGTTTGTCTTTGAATGCTCAAAATGAAATTCTCTGCCTTATTTATTTTTTTTGGCAAGTAACTGATTTTATATTGCTAATAATACGCAAGAATTTTAATTTTTAAGTGTATTGTTCTGTTTACATGAAAACATTCAGCTTGCTCATTGTCTACTGAAAATTTGTCTACTGTGTTTAAGATCTTCAATTATCTGAGTCCCTTATTTTGTAACTATTAATTTTTTTTTTCATAATATCAATAATTTTTTTATCCATTTTGCTGATCCATTTATATAATATATATATATAAATCACAGATAGAACATATAGGGCAAGTCCTTCCAGAAGGACCTCTTAATTTTCAAATGTCATGTAAAAATAGTAAAAGTTGAAATTTGTTAATCTGCCAACACTATTTAACAATTCTGTTTCAACAATTTTACAAATTATTTCTTGAGAACACATATTCATATTATTAGATCTAACAATGAAATAATACATAAATGACATAATAAAAGAGTAAAATAATTTTACAATAAATATATGAAGCAAATTAAAACATTTAAGATTGTGATATTCATAAAGAAAAGCATTAGTAATCGTTTTCTTGAGTTACTTCTAAAACCTGGAAACAAATTAGCTTAAATCAAAGTTTCTTCCATCTTTTAATTTAATTTTCAAAATATTTTTTTTTGTTTATATATTTAGGTGTAATTGTAAAATTTATTTCCTATTTTGATATTGTCAAATTATTGAAGAAAAATTATTTTCCTTAATGGCCTAATGGAATCCAAGATAAAAACTAAAGTGTGTATATTTGGTCATAACATTTTTATTATGTTGATTCCATTTTAACTTTTCCAATTATAAGAATTAAAAATTTATCACGCCATATATTTTTGATTCTGTGAGTCAACTACTTCATTTCCCTATGTGAATAGTTATCATTAAAAAGTAAAAGCAGGTGATGATCATAAAAATAATACTGTCATAAAAAATTTCTTTTATATACAAAAACAGACAAAAGTGATGGCCTGATTTGAAAGTGTGCATTTTAGTAATTAATTTGCACTTCAAATTAAAAAAATATTTATTTATATTATTTTTTTTATGTGCCACTGATTTAAACTCTATAATGTAATGGATTTTTATAAACATAAGTTTCAATCCACTTTAACAATATAATACAAATCCACAAACTGAGAAACTGTAGCTCTATGTTTAAAATTACAGTAACAACTGTTATTTTGTACAAGAATTTTGGACTAATGAATGATATTACCAGTTTTGTCCATCTATTTTATAATTATTTTATTCTTTTTTAGTGGCTTTATTTTATTTTTATTTACTTACTGAATACAAAGTAAAACCATTTTATTTGATTATATTAACCATTTTATTTACTTTATTTTATGACTCATAATTTATTTTGTATATAATTTAATTTTATGCTTGTTTTTCTTGCATAGTTTTAGAGATATCTCAAATCAGTGCAAGGCAATTCACTTGGCTACATTCAACTAGTTACAATCACACTGAAAATTGGAGTAAAGGTAGACTACCTTGCAGCACTGACACAGTAATTTTTCCTAAAGAAATGAGACTAACCATTGAGCTGCCAGGAGGTCAGTTGAAAATGAAGGAACTCATACTTCCCAGAAATGGCGAAATCGTATTTTCTACGCATGGAAGTCTTTCTATTTCCAGCCAAAACAGGATCGATGGTGCATGTGATGGAGGAAGTAAGCCTATTGTAGTTTTGAATTTTATTTTTTTAATGAAATAACACAAATGATATTAACTAATAAATTACAAGAAATATATAGTAATAGTTAAATGAGAATTTATAATGATTGGGCTAGCCCATGCAACTCTTTTTAAAAAAATATTAAATAAGTAATATTTTATTGTATTTACAAACAAAAATAGAAATCTCTTAGTTGAAAGAAGCAGAGATAATTTTTATTTTAATACAATAGGTTCTTATGTAAACAAAGAGATGAATATCCCATGTTAAAAATATTATTAAAGGCTTATTATAGACATATTTAGTAACTACCAAAGATAATTTGTTTATTTCTTCATTGAAGCTTCAGAGGGTTTTTTCTTAAACAATTTGAACATAGATTTTTAGTTTGAAAAATTTTGATTTGAAAACATAGGTGTTCCCTGCAATAAATTTTGGGTTTAAATGACTATGAATTTAGTAATAATATGATTACATTTTTCTCTAATGACTAGTTTTAAGTGATAGATAAATATATAGAATAATATTTATTGTCAAACAAAATAAAATATGCACTTTGTAAATAAGTACCATAACAAGTCTGACATGAAGCATTGCCTGTCTATCAGGTTGCTGTATTTTATGGCAATAATAATGTTTAAGTTATATACATATTACATGATTAATGATGAGGAGTAGATACAATGCCTTTGCATTAATTAAACAGTTTTTTTTCCATAATATTTATATTATACAGAATAATTGCTTTAGTAACATTTAACAGTTATGCTTGATATTTATATATCCAGTTTAGAGTTATAACTAAAACTAAATTATTCCACTAGGTATTTTCTATACAATAAGGCATGAACTACATATATGTACATATTTATACAGTGAGACCTAGTTTTTACCATTAAGGAGCTCTATCATTTACTCTTGCAATCTGGGTCCTATTTCGTAATAAAATACAAAGTAATTCTATTAGTCTTGTTGTTTGTACTTTGTATAATTTTGTTTCATAATAACAAAGTACAAAAGTACAAAGTTATAAAATTGATAGTACAAGAAAAAGTCAGTGAGAACTTGAGGGGAAAATACATTGACGCATACGTACTAATGCTATTCTAACGTTAGGTATTGAGACGGTTTTTAAACCAAACTGTAATATCAAACAGTGTGTGTCTGTATAAAATTCATTTACATTATTATGGAATATAAAAAAAAGGAACTATGTCACGAAAAATGAACGGCTCTTTTGTGGCAGTGCTTTTTGGCCTAAAAAATGAGGATGTAAATATCAATATATATCGTAACGATAGTTTCCAAAAATATCAATTGTTTTTAAATTTAAAAAAAAAATATATCGGTTTTCAACACCCCTAATTTGTATTCAAAACTCTAATTTGTCATATATAATTATTATAATTTATTTTAAACAGATATCCTGTTTAAAATAAATTGTTTAAATCTACATTAATCTGTTTTATTAAATTTTATGCATTCTATTTGTTTTTATTTAAAGTTGAATTAAAATTTCTAGTTCCATTTATATGACTTTCACTTGTATCTATATTTCCGTTTATTAATTGAATGATGTCTTTATCTATGCTTACACTCTCAAAAGTGAAATTATCTCCCAGATCGCAAATTTCTTATATTTTTAGGAATCTCTTCTGTTAGATTGACAATTCTGTTTTCTTATATCAGTTTTTATAAAGTTCTAACACTGCATTATAATTATTACTGTCCCTCTTTACATTATTTAATTTTATATTATGTTATTTGTCCCCATGTATGGCATTTTATAATATTTAGTATTACTTTTTTAATAATTTTATTCAGCATTGGTTTTTGTGTATCTGTATTTTAGTTTATTATTTGAATGATGTCTTCATCTATGATTACACCCTGAAAACTGAAAGTTTCTCCCAATGACAGCAAATTTCTTTGTTATCAATGGAGCCACTGTCCAAGATAACAACAATGTCCTCTATTGATAACGCAAAACACTATAAGCATATATACATACTTACCTATAATTTTATAAATATCTATATTGAGTTAATCAATAATGTGTATATTGTGTAATATATGTAATGTAAATGACCAATTTGGCATATTTTATTTTTAATGGTATAATAACTATGTAATAATGTAATAATCTGTATGTTTGTTGATTTAGGTGAATACTTTAATATATAAAAATAAAGGCAGGCTGTTGCTATTTTTATTATTTTAATATAATAATCTGTGTAATTTATAATTTGATTTTCGTTTTGCATTACCCGATTTATTCAATCAAATAATCTATAGCTCACTGGCATGTCCATCACATTTGTTCTCACATAAGAGTTAGCATCATGGTTATTTTTACCTACTCCTGTTTTTGTCCTAGCATGTTCGATCTCCAATGAGTGCTAGCCAGAACTTTTAATAAATTTAATCCTTTCTGGCATTTTGACTTTATATGACGGGTGTGTTGAGACCAGGTTAACTTCTGGTCAATGTAGATCTCAAAGAATTTTGTTACATCTGTGTAAATAATAGTTTGATGTAATAACATTAATGCTGGATGTGTTTGGCATTTTCTTTTTCGGCAGAAATGGATGGCTGTTGTTTTGTTACTTAAAAAGGGTAAACCAGTAGTTCTGGACCAATTTTCAAGGTTCTCTAATGTTTTTTAAAAATCTCCATTCAATATATTCAGTAGATTTGCTTCTTATATAAATTGCAAAATCAGCAAATAAAGAAGATTTTACTTCAGCTGTATTGTCATTACAATGCTGTTTATGGCTATTAGAAACAATGTTAAGCTCAGGGGAGATCTTTGGGGCATACCGTTTTCCAGTCGAAACATTTGAGATAGATTGGGTCCAACTTTAACTTGAAATGCCCAAGGAAATTGTTGGTAATGTTAGCAATTGGCCAGAGAGACCATGTTGTGACAGCATACTTTTCACATTATAGCACCACATCATGTCGAGTGCTTTGTTAATATCAATGAAGACAGCTACCATGTGCTCTTTCTTAGGCAATGCTATTTGAATTTCGTTTTCTAGATTCGTTACTTGGTCGATAGCAGAGCGGTGTTTCCTGAAGCCACATAGAGAGGTTGAAATAAATTTCTTTATATCCAAATAATACATCAGCCTATTGTTGACCATTTTTTCGAGTAGTTTTGAAATACAAGAAAGTAGGGTTATAGGCCACTAGTTATTGATGTTGATATTTTGGGGGGTTTTCTTGATTGGAATAACTATTGCCTTACTCCAGGTTTCAGGAAAAACTCCTGTTTTCCAAATTTCATTAATATACTGAAAGAAGAAATTTCTGAGCAATGAAAGGCAGCTTTTTTATAAAAATAAATGAGATTTGATCGGGCTCTGAGGTGGATTTGTCTTTGCATGTGTTCAAAGTATTATTCATTTCGGGTTTGGCTAAATTGATGATTAAAATTTTCAGAACCTTGAGTGTGAAATTCCATAAAATGTTTTTCTTTTTCCCTTTTATGCTAAAGAAAACCTGGGTTATAGTTTTCTGTTTTGGACGTGGAAGAAAAATATTCCCCTAAATATTCAACAATTTCGATTGGATCACTTATAATATGTTTGTCAGCCTGAATCGCCGAAACAGACTCAAATTTTTTTGATCGTTGAATAGCATTTACTTTTTCCCACACTTCTTTTATGGTGTTGCTACTGTTGATGGAATTAAAGTAGGTCATCCATGATTTTTTTTTTTTTTGCTTGCCCTTAATACCTTGTTCGCAATTGATCTCATCTTTTTAAATTCATTTGAATCTTCTTTGGATTTGGATTTTTTAAATTTGTTAAATGCCCGTTTTTTATTCATTATTGCGGTGCGATAATCTACATTCTACCAAGGTACTATGTGTCTGTCGTTGGTGAATATTTTGTATGGAATACTCTTCTTTGCTGCATCAAGTATACTTTGGTTGAGGAGCATCATTTTTTCCTCCACATCAGTAGTTGAGTTTTGCTTTTTTGACATTTCTTCTTCTATTACTGATAAAAATTCTTCCCAGTTTGCTCTCTTGAACAACCATTTTGGAATTCCATTTAATATAATATTTGTATTACTGTCAAGCTTTATGGTGATCGGGAAGTGATCACTTCTGTGCAAGGTATCCTTCACATTCCAATAAACTTTATGGAAAAGTTTAACATCCAAAAAAGATAAGTCAATAGCGGATAGAGAGCTATTGAAGATCATTCATTGGCAGTGAAGTCTTGATTTGGCAGTATATGGCTATTGCAAACTGTAATGGGTTCAGGTTTGTATATTTTTACGGCTACAACTTCTAGAGTTGATTGAATGTTAATTGGTTCTGAGAAGACATATTTTTTTACAATTATCGCTACTCCACCCGAGGCAAACTTGTAATCAGTTCTATCTTTTCGATAGATATGTTTTTTTTTAAATTGGCTATCTGAGAACCTAAATGTGTCGCTTGTAAACAGCAGCGGATTTTCATTATTACAGTTCCACTATACAATTAATGTTTTTGTTGTTTATACCATCATCTACAATTATATAAATAATATAGGATTTATAGGACAAATTTTGTTGTTACTAATTAGATGTCCTTGCTTATTACATTTTATAATGAGTTCCATCTCTTTTTCAGGATCTTTGATTTATTTAATTTTGAACGTTGATCTGCAATAAGATTTCTAGTATCTGCCAGCATATTGTCCGTGAATTACTGAAATAATTTATTGAAATTTTTACAGTTTGACGACATTTCTTTGATTTTGTGATAGCAGATTGAGAGGAGCTGCAATCGGTGGAAATTCTTCGAAAAATATATATGAAAATTTTCAAACAAATATTTATCGAAATGTGAAATCTAAAATTTTAAATTTTGAAAATTTTAAAAATGTTTGATTGAGTGACAGAGCAAAAAACTCTTGAATATATTGAAAATTATTGTATGTTTACTGCATTGACTGATTCATTTCAAGTATGCATTGTCTGACAGATATTGCCTGATTCATTTCAAGTATGCATTGTCTGATGGATATTGCTATTTGATCGGACAGAATTTTTCTTTTTTTTTTCTAAATCAACTCTGTTCTATCTCTTTATAATAAAAGGGTCTTTTTAACTACCTTAAATTAGAAATAATACTGAGTAATTAAATATTGAAATTTTTTCGCAAGTACGATCCGAGCGAGCTAACATATAAATGCGGGGGTAGTAGAGGGGGAAAGGCAGCGTTGTCCGAGGCCGTCCATCACTACCTCTTCCCTTCCATTCATCAAAAATACCTTCACATCCTACACGCCCTTTCAGCCTCCTATTATTCTCTTCGCTCGCTATAATCTCAATAATTAATCACGGAATTAAACAGTATGAGTAATCTATTCTGTAAGTATTGAACGATTTAATGCGGAATAAAACAAGGAAGGACCATTTTCAAAATTTATGCAAAATTGCAATCCATAGGTTTCACTTTATTTTTAACTTTTTCTGCGTCACTTTAGAGAGGATTTTAAATTCTAAAATAAAGAAGATAAAGAAAATTTGATAGCAATAAATTTTGTTGAAGATATGCTTTTTTCCTATCCTTAAATCTTAAGTTACCTCAATTAATAAATTTATTTAAAGATTAATAACGTAATAATATGATATTGGGAGAATTAGTAAAATAAGTTAATGCAAGATATACCATACAAATTATTGTAACCATGTCAGTTTGCAAAATAGAAGTAAGCTAGGTTTGCGCGGTCTCACGACGCTAGCTTATATTTCGAATCTAAATACTATACATCTTGTGCGACTCACTCACTTCCAGTGAGTCAGAATGTCTCACTCATCTGTACAAATTTTAAGGTAACTTATAGCTTTTAGCCTGCACCGACGAAAAAGTTCCAAAAAGTAAATGCTTGACCCCCAAAAAAATCAAAATGGCTGACCCAATTTAAAATCGGTAAGACCTATTTTTGGCCTATTGTGACGAAACGGTAAAAGACTAGGTAATAACGGTAATAAAGGAAGAAAAAGGGAGTTTTCTAGCGAAATACTAGTTTTAAGGTCCCAGGAGTCTAAAAAACCAAGTCTCGTAAAAAAGTAAGTCTGCTCTTGGTAATATGTGCGAAGACCCTAGCTCAAAGCCGTACGAATCCGAAATTACGTATTTAAGATAGGTATATTCTTGGGATGTTACAGCAACTTTTTCGTCAAAATCGACATACCAGAAACGATTTTGATGTAGCTTTCCTACAGTCTTCTCCTTAAAGCTCCTTAACTTTTCTTATATTTATACATCACCAATGAAATACAGGATAAAAGTTGTGATGAAAAGAATATTTTATTTGCACATAACTCAAAAGTACCTCCTGAATGTCTCTTGGACACTTTCTCCTCAGGAAATGCGCGGTATTCCTCTAGGTCTCCTTCCTTCACACGGGCCACGTAGATCTTTCTGGCTGTTCTTTCTTGATCCATTTTAAGGAGGAGTCCGAACCACCTTAGTTTGTGCTCTCGTTCTTGGTTGTTCCTCTAGGATGGTCTCGACCGGTTTAACTTCGAGGCTGGTCCGTATGGTGGTGCTGCGAGTCCTATCTCGTCAAACCTTACCTTCCACTTTACGAAAGTATCGTATCTCCATGGTTTGGATGCGGCTTTTGTAATTAGAGGTGAGGGTCCACGATTCATAAGAGTACGAAAGAATAGGGATAAATGTCGATTTATATACGGCCATTTTTTTTTCTTGGCCACCTCTCTCTTGCTCAGAAAACTCCTCCGATGCGAATATAACATTCTCCCGACTGCCCCAATTCTCCGAGACACCTCCTCATCGATGTAACCGGTCTCGTTGAGATGAGTATCCATATATTGGAAATTCTCCAGCTGCTTTAATCTCTCTCCCTTTGCTTTCAGTACTCTCATTATTCGGGATTTCTTTCTTATCCGTATGCATATGGTTTTTCCGGGTTGATTTTCATATTTATTGCAGTTACTCCAAATATGTTTATGTTGTCTTGGAGGTCTCGATCGTTGGCAGCCAGCAAGACGAAGTCGTCAGCGAATAGTAAGATGGAGAAATTTGTGGATTGTAGGCTTCTGTGTCCTAACTGGAACCGTCTCATTCTTGGTTTAGCTTTCCTTAGTGCACGGTCTAAGACTACTATGAATAGCAACGGACTTAAGCTACAACATTGGCGAATACCTAGAGTTGTCTCAATTCTTTTGATTTGTGGTTCATGGTCCTAACCAAATTTCTGGTCTTGTTATAGAAACTTATCACAGCCAATGTTTTCCTCGATCGATGCCTCTCTCTAACAGTTCCCGTTCCATGTCCTCCTTTCTCAGTCTGTCGAAAGCCTTCTAGAGGCTCACAAAGCCTCAGCTCTAGCTCTTTATTCTTCCCCACAATCTTCTCTGTTATTTTTCTCCTGGTGAAGATGAGGTCTTGCGTGCTTCGCTACCCTTCGAAACGCTATTGTTCTCCTTCTAGCTGTCTTTCAACTACTCTTCTTACTCTCATCTCTAGCATTCTTAAATACCTTTGCTGGGAACACTGAGAGGTGATATTCCACGATGCTTACCACACTCTCGACTATCTTCCTTCTTATAGATGGGCACGATCACAGCAACTTCCTTAGGAATTTTCTTTTCCTTCTAAGTATAATCTGGAGGAACATCTCTTGGCCTCTGCTAGTACTTGATGATTTCAGAAGGGATTTCATGAAGTCCTGCTACCTTGCCTATTTTGATCTTAGCGATGGCTTCCTGCAGTTCTTCTTCGCTAATATAATCGTCTTCAAGCCAGATATGGTCTACATACCTCTGGCTCTCAGACACATCTCTCCCTTCCAGCAGATCTTTAAAATACTCCCTCTATCTTTCCATGATTCCATGAGTTCGTCACGCCAGATTACATTCCCATTTCTATCTTTGATTCCTTTCCGAGAGATCGGTCGATCCTTCCTCATTCCTTTGAGAAACTTATGTCAGGCTCTCTTGTTTTCTTTTGCGTGTTCCTCAAGCTTCTGACCAAAATCTTCCCAGGATTTCCTCTTTGCTTCGAGAACTTTCAATTGGTACACGATTATATGAAAGATAACTAAAGTATCTAAAAAACAAAAAAGGAATAATCGAAATCGGATCAGTATTAGGAAGGATACAAGGTATCGGACTAACCGGAAGTGTCAATTATGTAATCGATTTTTCACTTTTTTTTACAATTTTCTCGTAAACGGCTCCAGCGATTTTGATGAAACTTGTCAAATGTCTTCTGCTTAAAGCCCATTAACTTTTCATCTATATAGTATATCAACGAGAAAATTCTTGGAAAATGTTATAGCGAAAAGAAAATTTTATTTGCATAGAAATCAAAAAGTATACATTTTATAGTTAATTATGTATGAAATCATATTAAAAGTAATCAACTCCTCTAAAAAAAAGTATTTAAATGTGACCAGTATTGCCAAAGATACAGCGTATCTTATTAGGACTACAAGATCCTAGATGGAAAGCTGAGCGCGTTCCGCGGAAGGAGACGGATGGGATCGAACCTCCTCCACCAAACCTCCAACCTGTTGTCAACAATAAGCTCTGTAATAATGTCATATAATAATATGATAGTAGAAATCAACTTAATAACTTATACTTTTATATTATTTAATGGAAACAATTTGTTTCCAAAGAATCTGAATAGAATTTCCATGGAAACTAAACCGAAACTTTTAAAATATATTTTCAACTTGTAGCAAGATATACCTATTTTGGAACAGATGTTCTAATAGTTAGTTTTTATTATTAAGTTGATTGATAAGAAGGTTATACGATATATGTAATAAAATACATTGTTGTGTGTGTGTTACGAATTATTTCTCTTCTCTTAGAACCTCACTTGTTACAAACTTGACTAACCTAAAATATAAAGTGTACAAAATTGTTGTACTAAAATTGTTTAAAAAGTTAATTAATTGTACTTTTGTGAGAAAAGATGTGAAAAAGTGCATTCTACTACGTTTATTTCCAGTAATGTTTATGTGAACTCTTTAAAATTATGTTAAAAAGATCATTATTTTAGGATAGTAAGGGGAAGTATGCGATGCCCGCGCAGCATCAGATTTTTTAATTTTTTGCTCATATCTTTGTGGTCGTAGATTTATGAGAAAAACTTATGTTATAAAACTTGTACTATTTATAGTTCCTGCACCTATGATACCTATAGTGTTCTATTGCACGGCTATTGGCTCTGGCGCTACGGTCCACCAAAGATGGGCCGAATTTTGAAAAAATGTCATATCATTTCGAATTTCTCAAGGTTATCAATACGTTTTTTGTTCAATTATTTGAAATGTCAGAATAAAAAAGAAGAGAAGCTGAGAATCTCGTGGACTGCTGCTGCCATAATAAGAAAAATAGATGTCAAGTTGCAGGCTTCTGAAATATATAAGTGCATTTAAGTTTATATCTAGAAACCCAATCACAATAGATGGATTTTAATCTTGTTTTTATTATTGGGTTTGTTACATCGTGAATTAAAATGTTTACCCATTAAAAGTTTCCGCTTTTCGTATTTTTTCTTCTTTTTTTATGAAGTGTAGAGCAATTCAGTACCCACAGGAGTGGCAGGCCTCATCCCCTAATACTCCTTAAGGGTCTTTTAAGCCTGCAGTGACCTGTAAGTATTTCGATAAGCAGTCGGAGTTCCTTTCTGTTGAGGCCCAGCAGCCACTTGGTTCTGGAAGCAGAGAGTTTTTTAGTAACTTGGCATGTCTGAGGCCTACGCACTCCCTCCACTCCTCACATGCTATTTTCCATGTCCACTACTGGACCTTCTTTCGCTGATGCCTTTTAGAGATGCCTAACGAAGGGTCTGGCTCTAAGATAGGGTTCTCAGCGCCTTTCTTTGCAAGTTGGTCAGTCGTCTCGTTGTCTTTGATTCCTACATGTCCAGGAACCCATCCTAATTCAATTTCTTAGAGCAGGGGAGTAGATCCAATGCCTGCTTGCACTCTTGGAAGTTTCCCTAAAAGATTCCAGGGCTTGGAGAGCTGACTGGGTGTCTGAATAGATAGTAATACCAGCCCTGTCGTATAACTTCTTTACATGAGACTGGTGGCAACATCGCAAACACTTCTGCTTGGAATACAGTAGAGTATTTGCCTAATGATAGACTTAAGTTAATCCCTAAATCCTCTATATAGACTCTCGCTCCTGCTAAGCCGGTCGAGTCTTTCCTTGTTGCATCCTTTGAAAGGCTAGAGGAGCTGGTAGGGTCGCACCACCCTAGACTGTGTGGGTACCTGCTCTGGCTTCTCTGAGGTTGTTACTTCACAAATGGGTGGGGTCTGAGAAAATCGCTCTTCCTTCACCGGCGCAGCTGGCACATTTGGTGCATAATTTCTGTTATTTCCTTCATGGTTGTTGGTAAAAGGGTGATCTGTATTGTTTATTGTGTGGTGTTAGTGTAGGTGTGCAGTCGTCGTCGCCAACTTCCCCACTTGGCTGGAACGGTCACACTTTTACACTTGGCTGGTAGAGCAGCCTCTCCTTCTAGGTTAAGATGAGTGGGCTCGTTTTCCCCCGTTCTCTCTGGCACAATCTCTTCAGGAGGTTAGGGTAGTGACCTTTGTGAGTTTATGTTCTGTAATTGGGTGCGGTAGTGAGCTGTGCACCTCGTCTGGCACCAAGAGTCAAGTGGAGAAGAATCGCCTCAAAGCAGCTTGACCTGCTTCCCCATCCGGGGCGCTTACCTAGGAAAAGTAGTCCTCGAGTATGTACTGTAAATGACCTTAATTTTGATGATTAATTATAAGTGACTGTGTGACACCAGCTTGGGTGTTCCCCCAACCCGGAGGACCAGCGGTTGATTGCGGTACTTATGGCCGGGCGATGATGCCGCCAACTCCCTACGTCATTCCTCTTGTATGATATAAATCTAAGGTGGTTCAAAGAGGGTGTAGTCCTCCCTCTATATCCAAAAAATGAAATCAGGAAACGTTTCCCTGCTCTTGCAATGCTCTAGTAAGTGGGCTGTGATTTTTGGAAAATACAACAGCAGTAAAATCGGAGGATTTCGGAAACCGTTTTCACAAACTTCAATTGAAAAGGGCCAAGTTGTATCACTGTCACTTACAGCATGTTAGAACATATGTTCTTTTACTGTTTGTTTGTTAGCAACGTGAATTGGTAAGTACGTCGTTGGAGGAATTTTGTCGGTTCCTGGTTTTATGAAGTAGGCATTTTCATCGTTGCAGAAAACAAGACGTCGACATCCATTTTTATAATGAAATTTAACGACGAATCGGTTTTGATTGCCATGTATCAAAATCATACAGTTACAAGAGTGGTGTTGGGGCTTTCCGTATTAAAGGAAGAGGTAAAGAAGATAAATTTGCTCTGGGCCTCTCTCACAGTCGTATCCCCATAATGTATTGTGATGCTTGTTCCGATACACCAAATATGAATGTACATTTCTCATTTATAATTTATATGTATATTTCATGAAGTTTAATGTATGCATGGATAACGGTAATGCCACATGGATAGTTTTTATGGAAATCCGACGTAAAGCCATAAATCGCGTTTTGGCCACTTTTTAGGAATTTTGCTCCTCTTACAAGGCGCCGCTATCGGCTTAAAGGTTAATTGTAGAGAAACATTTATAGACATAAAATGTAAGAAATTTTAGGTAATTTAATTTTGTATAGAATAGTTTCCTTGAAAAAATCAACAGTTTGCGAGATATAAGTGGAAAAAACAAGAGAAGTTCCAAAATTTTGAGTTTTTTTGACTAGGTTTCTGAGAAAATATCTGTCAGCAAACCTCAGATTCGTGCTCAATGATCCAAAATACTTGGGTCATTTTGGGTGTATCAAAATTTACGACTACCAAAACATTCCTCTATTTTTCTTATATTGAACAGGTATTGGCAAAATTGGTAAAAATTGTAATGTGTTTCCTCCATAATCCAAGACCAAATTTGTAATGTTAAGTACTCATTCGTCGCAGAGTTTAATACATTTTAATTATTGAAATAATTAACTTTTCACAAGGAAGCACCGTTTTGGGGTGCTCCTAGCCTATTAAGGCAGTGGAGTATTACGCTGGGGTAGCGTATGCCACTGCCACCAATAATCAACTCATTTATTAACAAAAAAAAATTCTTATTATACATGACCAGTGAGGGTATTTTATTTCTGGGTACAATTTTTCTGCTACTGTGGTGCAGCCCGGTGTGCGTTTGCACGCCTTAGGGCTGCACCTTATCCTCTCCATCCGTCCGGCGCCGTCCAGCCCTCCTGGTCAGCCGCATCCGTCCGGATCCCTTCTTCAACTCCATCCGTCCGGATACTGGTCCAGCCCTCCTGATCCACCGCATCCGTCCGGAAGCCGGTCCAGCCTTCCCGGTCCACTGCCTCCGTCCGGGTCCCGTCAGCCATCCTCAGGCTCGCCGACGTCGGGTGATCTGGCCCTTCCCAGTGTGAAGTGCTCGGGGTCCACCACTTCTTTCCACCCGTATATGAACTCCTTGAAGAAGGGGTACACTTCTTCCTCCATCAGACGGGGAAAGTCCGACTCGGCGAGGGCGAAGATCCCAGTCTTTCTCGACAACCTGGCACGGTGTCCTTCTATTGCGGTGCAGGATACGATAACGTGCTCTGCTGTTTCGGGGACTCCACAGGTGGGGCACCGGGTGTCTATGTCTTTTCCATGGTCGTGCAGTTTCCCCCGGAAACCTCCATGCCCTGTCAGCATCTGCGAGACCCAATAGTCGGGGAGGACCCATCTCGCCTTCAATCTTGCTTGGACGGTGGGGAAGAACTTCCTCAAGGTAGCTCCCTTCTGGCTACCTACCCACCGTCTGTTCCATTCCTCGATGGTATCCTCCCTTAAGATCTTCTTCCATTGGTTGGGGGTCTCGCCAATTCTGTTACGGAGTCCCTCCGGAAGCGCGTCGAACCCCTGCCTCTTCACATCATACTTCGTTCTGTCCTCCTTGAGGACGAGGTCCAGGGGCATCGCTCCGGCCAGCACCTGCACCGCCTCGTGCGACACCGTTCTATAGGTCTTCGTGACCCTAAGCAGAGCCAGTCTCTGGATCGTAGCCAGTCTCTTCCTCTGCAGCTGCGTGAGGTGTTGACTCCATGCTGGGGATGCGTACCTCAAAATGCCCATGACCACTCCTTTGTAGATGGTCATTGTAGCTGGGTATCTGAGGCCCCAAAACGCACCCCCGATTCTACACAAACCATTGACAGACAGAGTCACCATATCCTTGAGGTACTCTAGGTGAGGGGTGACGTCGAAGTTTCTCCTCATCCTCATTCCGAGGTATGTCACCTCCTCACCCATCCTCACCCTCTGGCCGCCTATATCCAGTATTATAGGATGTGCCCTGTCTGTGGAAGCTCTGACGAGCATGGCCGCGGCCAAAACCCAGGCCTCCTCACGCACCATTCCGATACGAGACTGGCGAACCTCTCCGCCTGCGTTTTCAGCCTGGCTCTGCTATCCTCGGCCACTATGACCGCCAGGTCGTCGACGAAGGCCGTGGCAAGGAACCCTCTCTCTTCCAGTTCCCCCAGCAGCTGGTCGAAGACGAGCTTCCAAAGAGCCGAACCCAGGACAGAGCCCTGTGGACAGCCTCTCTCGATCCTTCGCTCTACCTCGTAGTAGCTACCTCTGATCCTCACACTCCTGTCGCTGAGGTAACCACTCACGAGGGAGTACAAATTGCTGGGGGTGTCGAATTCCTGTAGCCGCTGGAGCACGTAGGGCCACCATACACTGTCGAAGGCGGAGGATATGTCAGAGAGAATTAACATAACTTACTTCACCGCCCTCTCCTCCACGTCCCTACGCACTCTCAACAGCGCGTCTGTGGTTCCCTTGCCACGGGTCGAGCCGAACTGCCGTGGATGGCTAGCTGCACTGAGGATCGGACGAAGTCACGCGACCATCAGGTGCTCCAGGACTTTACTGATGACAGGGAGGAGGAATATCGGCCTATACGCCTTAGGCGATTCCTTGTCCTTCCCTCCTCCCTTGTAGAGCAATCTCAAATCTGCGGTCCTCCACTTGCTCGGAAAGTACCCCTTATCCAAGCACTCGTTGAATATCCGGAGGAGCTCGTCCTCTACGTACGGGGCACTGTTCCTGAGGACCGCGGCGTCTATCCCATCCAGTCCTGGAGCTCTCCCGATCCTCTGCTTCTCCACGGCCAGACGAAGGTCCCATATGTCCCATGGTGGGCATAGATCGGTACTTGGTGTGTATACCGTGGTGCGTCTCACCATGGCGTCTGCCTCGCTGTCCTGGGACGGGTCGTCCCTGGGGTATGTGAAGTCTACGTACATTGACGCAGCTTCCTCAAGGGTGGTTGCCTGGGCTACTCCCACTCTGAGGGAAGCCATCATCGTGAGTGGCTTCACCTTGCCCAGTGCCACCCTATACGGTATTCCCCAGGGATTCTTCTCCGTCTCTTCAACGATGAATTCGTCCCAGGACCTTTTCTTCTGGTGACGCACTCCGTTTCGGTACACCCTATACCTATGCTTGGTCTCTTCACGGAGCACAGGTCTCGACTCGTCGTCTCTGCACTCCTGGTACCTACGCCTCGCCCTATAGTACTCCCTCTTCAGTTGGGTTAGGGCCGGCGTCCACCATGGGACTGGACGTACTCTCGCCTTCCGACGGCGGAGGGATGCACTCGCCGCTTCTGTGATGGCGCCCGTCAGCATTGCCACCCTGTGGTCAATTCCTGACTCCACCTCCATCGGCGCCATCTCTTCTCACTCTCTGTTAGCGAGTACGCTCTCCAGCTCGCTAGAGAAGGCCCTCTAATCCGCCGTTCGGGTCACGATTCCCTTTTCTATCTCAAGGGCATTCCCGCCTTCCTCCTGCACCACATTGAAGGCGGTGGTCGGAGCTCGTGTCGGACCGTAGGGTCCAGTCCGCAATGCGCCGCGCCATTGGAGCACTGGCGAGTGTCACATCTATCCAGCTCTGGCCCCTCGCTCCAACAAACGTTGGGCCAGAGGGCTCGTTAACTACCATGAGCTGACACCTCGCCAGGCTATCCTCCACTACTCTTACTCTGGCGTCTGTGCGAACCGAACCACAGGCCGTGCTCCACGAATTCGTGTCGGAACAGACTATCGCGTTCCTGTATCTCTGCGCGACAGCCTCCACGGCAGCTATGCTATCCTCGGCGTTAGCTGGTCTCGGCGCCATGTATGTGGACACAAGGGCAAATGTGATGGCCCCCCATCTCACATAACATGCCGCCTGATCTGCCGTGGGCCTCCTCTCTCCACTGCTCAGAGCGACCACCCTCGACGCTACACCGAATCCTGCGACCATATTGTTCTGACACCATGGCTCCTAGATCGCCATGATGTCGACACTACGGGCGAGAGTTCGTAATTCGTCCGCGACCATTCGTCTTCGGCCCATGTTGACCTGCAGAATCTGCAGCCTAGTTAGCATATCTGGTACGCTTCGTCAACAATTGCATGTTCCTGAGGTGGATGGGGCACTCCTTGCTTCCCGTCACGTGCTGGGCCTCCTTCCCTCCTCTCTTCTCCGCCTTGCAGTTCCTGCAACAGGGCGCCATCCCTCTCTTTCTCTCCGGGCACTCATTGGCTTTGTGCCCGGTCTCAGTGCACCACCTGCACGCGACGTCCTTCGTGCAGGTCCTGGCGAGATGGCCGTACTCCTGGCATCGTAGGCAGAGAAGGGGGTCAAGGTAGTCCCTGATCGTGAGGCTCCACCACCCTCCACTGACGTCCGCCTCGGTCAGGCTCATGAGGGCGAACCTCATACTTGGGTGTGTCTCCACGACCCAAGTCTTTGACGCACTTCTAGTGGTGGTGTAGAAGCAAGGTCGGAGCCAGTCTCTCCTCTTCCTCTCTTCGCACTCTAGGTGAAGCTTCTCCCACAGGAACCTTTCCAGCATGGCGTCGTCCCAGTGAGAAGGTACACCCTTGACCTCCACTCGAGGCCCCCGGGTCATGGCCAGTTTGGTTTCCAGGCCTCTCTCGCTGAGTTTTCCCCAGTCCATGAGTTTTCTCGCCTGCTCCGGCCCTTCAGTCTTGAAAAGTACGGCACCCCCCTGAGTCACCTTTACCATCTTGACTTCGGCGCCGACCTCGCTCAGCTCCTCCTGGGTGGGGAACTGCTCAAAGATCTTCCCGACATCCCATTTCTGTCCTTCCGCCGGGTCCTTCCCTTTCACCGTAATATAGGTGGCGGCCGCCTTGGGAACCACCGCTGAGACCCGGCCTAGGACATCGGCGAAGGTCAACCATTTCCCCGGCTTCTTCTCCTCCTTCTCCCCATGAGTCTCCGGGTCCTCCAGGTGGATCCTGACCTTCTTTGTCTTCTTCTTCTTGACGACCACGAAGGGCTCCTCCTCCTCCTCTTCCGTGTCGTCAAGCTGATTTCTTCCCCTACATATTGGGGTCTGGGACTTCCGCTGGGGCATCGGCGCAGGTGCCAACCCCTCGTACTTCTTTGGCACGCCGGACGGCCCTGCCTCTCCCAGAACTGGTCCTGTCTTCATGGGGATTCCTCTTCTTTCTTCAGCCCTCTTGGCCGCGACGTACCGGAGGACCTCCCCCTCCTCTTCCGTCATTCTGATCTGGTCGATCATCTCCTCGACCTTGTTAAGAGTCGGGGAGACCCATACCCTCTTCTTCCCTTCATACTGGGCCCCGATGCTGTCTCCGATCGCCTGCGCGACCATGGGGGCCACTATCTGCGAGACCTTTCGGGAGATCGTCTCATGGATCTCATCCATCGAAAGGGTCTCCCTTCCCGCTCTCCTTATCATCTCAGCCACTCCTCCCTGCCTCTCTTGCAGGACTACAACCATGTCGCGGACCTCCATAATTTTCAAATTTATGAAGGCCTGCTGGTCTTTGTTTATTTTTGTTTTGGTCCTCAGGTACTCCCTGAGGCCCTCTGCGATTTTCGTCGCTTTCTCCGACAGCGTCGGCTCCTCGTCATCATCGCCGGCTAGAGGTGGCGTCTCCTTAGTTGGTCTCTTCCTCTTACTCTTTGGTCTCTGGAAGGGGCTGACCTTTGTCCCGGCAACCTCATCCGAATCATCTTCTTCGAGGAGAACCACTTCCACCTTCTGGGGTTTCTCCTTGGGCGCCATTTTGTTTTGCTCTTGGCCCACTTCTTCGACTTTTTCCTCCGCAGAACTTGGTTTTGAGGCCATTTCCACCTCCACCGCGAGTTTGACCTCGGTAGCTTCGTTCCTTCGGGTGGTCATCCCGGGGTCCCTCTTTTGCGTAATAAATTACGTAGAAAATGGGTTTTCAGGTTAGCTTTCGTCCTATTGGTCCGAATCTCGCCAAATTTCGGGTTCTGCCAGCACTTTATAACTAATAAACAACAACTTTAAAGAACCTTGTCCACACTCACTCTAACAAAAATAAACAACAATTTTGTAAAAATAAACACAGAAGGAAAAAATTTTCTTATACAAATTTGTCCTTCTTCCTGTCCACCGTGAGTCCCGGCTCGCACGTATGTCCCTCGGGACTCACCCACACACTCCCGTACCCTCCAGTACGCACAAATGTACGGATAAAGGGGAAAACACCTCTTACCTTCAAGGAGTTCAGCCGATGACTGTTCTCAGATGGCACTGGTAATGGAGGGGATAATCCTCAAGACAGCTCCAGCATAGGTCCGTCCTCTATGACAGTCGGGAGCCTACTCGTTTAGTAGAGAACTAACCCAAACTCTTATTTCAGCAGCCAAACCTAATTATTTGTTATTAGAACCTAAAGAATGTATATATATATATATATATATATATATATATATATATATATATATATATATAAAATCCTCTTTCTTTAGTTCAAGATTTTTCTCTCCTGCATCTCTACTAGAAGCATCTCTACTACATCTAAGTATTCAGGGATCCATGGATGGCCGAAAAAGAGTTAATTAATGTATGGTATTTTAAACGTGCTATCTAAGATGTTGATAATTATTTTAAATTTTATCAACTTAATAGACTTGATAATAATGACACAATATCTAAACTAAAATTAACCAATTCAATTACTTATAGGCTAAAGGAACCATCAAAGTTAAATAACGAATACAAAACCTTTTCGGTTGAATTAAGGAACTGTGTTAGTATTTTTTTTAAATTTTGTAGTTATTGTCAATAAGAAATATTAAAGTAGTTAATTGAATTAAATTTTTATTTTAGATACGACTTGAAAATGACTTGATAATTATCCGAAATATTTATTTTCGATTAAAGTATTAAATATACAATATTTTAATTATATTGTAATAAAATTAAAATATTTTAATAAAATATATTGTATAATATTAAATGAAAACTTCAGTTACGTCTCAAAGAAAGAAAACATAGACCCATTGCCACGCTTCTTATCCTTTGGTTAGTCGAGGACGTAATAATTGATAAAATAAATATTAGAAAAAAATTGAGGGGTTGTAGCCGTCATTGTGAAGCAACAATATTTAAATATCCTCTCTATAAAAAAGGACTTAAAGGGGTACAATAGAGTGACTAGGAAAAAAAATTGTTTAAAGAAAGACGTGGACGCCACTAACTTTGAGATAATTTATTTCTATTTAAGCATCATTAGGGTGATAAAACTCTTTTAAAGCTGATATTCATTGGTTTTAATGCTCCTTTATCAGAATTTTACGCTTATAAACTCTCACTCGAGGACCCTATTCCATTTAGTGTCCGTCATTTTGGAAGAAGGAGATAGCTTATTATCTTTTTTATGGAAGGTGATTGAAGCTCGGAATGGTGATGATTCATAAATTATAGAATCTACCAGGTGTCCATCAATGTTGTTTATTTACGAATTTTATCTCACTTTTATTTTATTACTATAATCATCGAACCAAGTATTTTTGAATTGCCGTCCGCCTAATGGATTTTATGTGGTAATGTTTTTCACAATAAGAGACTGAATTTTCTTAGAAATGAGTCGAGATAATACTAGAATATGACTCCTCCCTCACTTGACGTTTTTCCATATTGCCGCTATTCACCGAATGTAGCACGAAAAAAATTCAAATTTTGAAAATGTTAATACTAAAACGAAAATTGTTTGTATCCGAACTATATAAGAGCCTGAGCTATTAGACCCGATTAAAAGGGCTTTAAAAGAGAAACATAAATAATTGTACACGATTGTATGACTTATGCTTGTTATATTTATTTCCTAAATCTTATCACCTTATTTTTAATTGAAAATACCTGGAAATTTGCGAAAAGAGACACACAGTTGTTTTTGTACATGGAATTAGTGAACTGAGAAATACTAGAACCTGTTTATGAGATAGGTCGACATGAAAAAATAACTGAACTACAGAGGATATTCTTGAACAAATGCTGCGAGATATCATATATGCTTTGTCATGCCGGGTTGTTGAACAAAAATGTTGCAAATTATTACATAAAGGTTTATTATTTTGCAATAGTTATGTATAAAAAATATCTGGTGTCTACACTTACACGACTTCCCGTAGTCTAATGTTAACATGCGCGGTCCCGACATTCGTGAATTTGATGATTTTGAGGAGCACATTATTTGTTTATAATACAATATCTAGTTTTAAGAACTTTATTTATTTATTAGCCAACGTCCACTCTTGGCTGTTGAGCCATTTTGTGACGTGCTGACCAGTGCTGACAGTATCTACCTCATCTTCTTGCGAGTGGTCTAGAGCTCTGTAGGTTCTCAGTTGATCTGGATTCATAGTTTCGTGGACAAAGAGTTGGCATGCTCTAGTCAGAATTCTCTAGTTCAGAACTCGCATGTGATGGAGATGCAAGACCAGATGGTCATGTCCGGTTTTTAATCTGAATACAGAAACGCTGACTGCCAGAGGGAGGCTATTGCTTATAGGGCCATCCGTGACAATGCTCTCTCACTTCTTGCCTGTTACTGTTTCTTTGTGATTTTCATTTACCCATTTGTTGTGAAGTGTTGCTGGTTTTTCCATAAGTCTACCATAACTAGCTCAAGTATGTCGTTTTCCTCCATCCCTTGCATGGCATTTCGCGATCAGCCTGCTCCGTACTCCCACAAAAATTCCTGATGCTATTTTATAGTATGGCTACAGCATAACCGTTAGTCTGGTAATATTCTGGAGTTTCTGTTGCAGCTCCTGCTTCAGCTATAAAAAATACATCCACGTCTGCCTGGAAGATCTTTCGTTTAAATCGTAAACATTTACTGTCATTCATGCCTCCTGCATTCTAGTTGATAATGCAAAATTGTATTATTTTTATTTTTATTAATTATTAATCTCTTTTCACTTATAAACATTTTACTCATCATAAAATATTTTAATTCAGATTTTACTTTTTCTTTTTAACTGTACTTTATAACTTCAATATTTAGTGAAACATTTAACAATTTTTGTGATATTAATTTTTCATTTTAACTACGAAATTTTGTTTACCGTGTGCCGCTTCGAAATCGGGCCTCTCCATGTCATTTATCTCGAATTCTACCTTCTAAAAGAAGCTACATTCGTAGTTTCATAAATGTAAGAATTTTATTTCAATTCAGCACTACCTAGTCTATTTTACTTTTTTCCCGAGGGTCTAGACGATATTCTAAAGCCGAAGATTGACGAAGGGCGAATTGGGCAACCGTAAACTGATTTGCTAAACGTAGAGATGAAGCAGCTTCAAGAAAAGAGGGAAATTTTGAGGGAACTTGGGCCCGAGTTCTGATAAGTTTGACGTAAATACCGCTTCTTACTCGTCTTATTTTCCGCTCAGATGCAGTTTCTAAACCGATTCTAGATTACTTGCCTTCTATTTCTTTTCCTCCTTTGTGAAGAAGAATAAGATTTTGGGAGTTAGTCCCGGTAGAAAGGAGATTTATTTTGTTTTGGTCTTTACTACTTTTCTCGATGAGATTGGTTGGAATAAATTAATATTAAAAATGATGAAGATCTAAGGATCATGATACTAATTCCACAATATTAAGTATTTTTTGTTTAAAAAAAAATTTTGGAAGTATAAATTTCACGAGTAATGATCTATCTTACGATCTATGGTAGCTTTGTAAAAAAACAAAACAATTAGGTGAATGAGGTATGGGATAGCTCAGAGGGTCAGTGAAATCAACTCAGACAGAAAATTTGTTTTTATTTTCTACGAGTACATGTTAGCTGTGGATCGACTCATCATTTTAAAGCCGATACCTGATCATTGAGTTCATTGGGTTGGTGGGAAACTTGGCGCTAAAGGGTGGATGCTGATTGCATCACCTTGTATTACCGTTACTCAAGAAACTATTAAATTCTTGACCCTATAGTTTTAGCGATACAGATTATTTTATACAGTAATGGTCATTAATACATGAAAGTAAACGATAAGGGTAAATTTACAGTGTTATTTGAAACGGCTTGAACTCTATTTCAGCTAACGAATGGAGAAGCGACCTCCCTTCGAAATGGATGAGCCCGGACAGCTGGTCCTCGGCCAGCCCCGCTATCCCCGACTTGGAGAAGGTTCCCTGTCCCACAGACGACGTCATCTTTCCACCAGGATCTACCTACTACGTCGTCCTACCGCCTTTCGAGTTGCCTGTTTCCACAATCACCATTAAAGGGACAGTAAGTAGAATTTTCCAATATCTATTTAAGAATAATATATTAGAGTGAATAGAGGAGCTTAGTCGCTGCAAAGAGCTAGTTTTTAATTAGTGAAGTTTGATCATATCATGAAATGATTCATAGCTAGTGAACCATCAAATTTTTATTGTGCCAGAGCAAACTCTTTTTACTGAACCAGTGAATCATGAAGAAAAAAAACTCTTTGCGGTGAGGTAGTCATTCTGATTCGTGGAAGTGTACCTATCTCTACTTCCAATGCCTTCAGCATTCATTCCATCAACAGGGTATATCCAGGTCTTTAATCTCACGTTTTCCAACATTTTTGACGTTTGAAACATAAAGCACCTTTTGGGGAGACTCACTGTATACTATTCTTGCCGTATATAATAGCTACCAATTGTTTCTGATTCGCCAGATTCCTCTTTTAATGGGTTCACGTACTGTCGGAGGCAATTGAGATCCGGCAAGGTAATTTACCTAAAAGTCACAGAGAGTATTGTAAATTTACGAAATCTAAGGGTCATTTATAAAAGGGTCATTTTGAAATTCATAGAATTTCGCGCCATTAGTATAAAAATAGGCTCTTAACGCCACGAACGCTTCAAGGGATATAAATTAACTTCAGAAGGAATACTCGGTTTCTACATGGGCAGGAAAGGCTTTAGAAGGCCGACGACATAAGTTGTAGGAACGTCGCCACAGTACATTATATTAATGGGTGTTTTATTTCTAACCACATATCTAACCATCACTCCTCGACAGGTTGTCTCGTGAGCTCGATTTCCAATCGATAACTCACGCAACACTAAGTTCAAACTAACGTTGTTTTTTTTTCTTTATCCTCCGATTCTGCTTACAAAATATTTACAAATATTCACATATATTAGAAGATGGTATTGCAATATTTTAATTAATGCATATAGTTCTCAATATCATTTAAATAAATAAAAACGTTAATTTTAATTAGTGCAGCTTGAATTCTACTTCGGGCTGCCATCTTTTTGTGGGCGAGCTATAGTATCGTCCTATTTTTTAACTCTTTGATTTAGCTGTGATATTGATAGGATTGATCGGCATAGTTTCATTTATCAACACTTCGAAATAAAATTAATACAATTAGATACTAATATAAAATATATAATCAAAATACGTATTTTTGATGTATTTATTGAATACGTAAATTGAATGGTCCATAACCTTTAGGGTTTGGTCGGGAGTCGCTGATTTTAATCCGAAAATGAAACAAAATATCCTGTACGAAGAACGGTCATCCAGTTAGTAATAAACATGTACTCCAGTTCTTGGTAAAACGAGTTAAATTTCACAGCTGGTCCCTTTTGAAAGAAATCGCAGAACTAAAAAAAAAACAACAAAAAAAAAAAAAAAAAAGGCTCCATTCATTAGTTTATAATGAAGTGTTGAAATGGAATCAGCAATTATACATCGACAAAGCCTCCTCCCTCTCCGGGCTACAAAGCGTTACAAGTGCTCATTACTGACCATTTCGAGACCCATCACAACGTTTGTTCATTCCAATTGGTCCCCCCTTTTATCCAGTTAGAGGTCGTTTATTTAATATTAATGCTGCTTGGAAATTTTAGCTTTTAATCCGTAGCGACGATATAAAGAGATATAAATCCATCGCTCCAGTAATTTCATGCCCAAACCTTCCAATGATGGGCTCTTTTGTAGGATACGCCATTATTATCGGAAAACGTAAAGGCTTCATCAAGCATTCGTTAGTAACTTCCGGAATTTTTCAAAAAAAAAATGTTTTCCTTTTTTATGGAGGTAATTGGTAAGCTTTGTATTAATTACGCAGGAGCGGGTATGATTAAACGGTTTATCTTTCAGAAAAAGAATAATGGGTGAGAAAATCGTAGATAATTGGTCAGTTTTAGATTAATTAACTCGCTAAATAAAAGAGTCTCGCCTTTCATTCCTTGGTACCAAATTTTCAGATGATAGCAATTGTGAGTTGTTGGTGCAATGCTTGAGTTCTTCATCTTGGGCTCACATTAAATGTGCTGGTCAATGGCAGCTATGTTCGAGATTTTTTCCATTAATCTTCCTATGTTTCACTTTGTATTCCTTTTCTCTTAATAATAATAGTGTTTAGTTTATAGCGATTGTTCTATCTTGATTTTCCTTGTAAAAAAATTAAAAACTAAATATAAAATAAATTAAATGAAAACACGAAGGGGTTCCGTATTATCCGCACTTCAAGTCAGAGGCACCACTTTGACTTTGTTGATAAAATTGAATTTTGCTCATTTGGTGGTTTAAGGAGAGAAAATTTGAAATTGACTGTATATGATTAATCTATACAGCACATTAATTATCATTAGGGACAATACTTTTTTTTAAATTCTTTAGCACTGGTAAGGACAGGACAAAGTGATGTTCCATATTATCACCTCTTCCTATAATAATCTTTATTAGGGAAAAAGAAATATTCTCTACTAACAAAAAGAATTGCACATATAAAGCGTAAAGCGTATAAAGACTAGTTTACAAAATTTCAACAATCAGTGGTTTATAGACATAACTTACATTTGAAAGGAGGCTTGAAATCCCAAAAGGTAAAAGGAGATATGCGTTTGAAGGAAACTAGGTCTTTATGAATACTAATAGTTAAAGAATTCAAAAAGGAGTAACGAATAAAGAATGATTCGCCATAGGAAGCAGTGGGGAAGTATAAAGACGATAGGTTGGGTTCTGATCTTCAAGAAGTGGATGGGGGAAATCGAATTAAGGATTTCAATGATAAAGGGAAGATTATTATTATTGTAGATTTCATAGAGATTGGAATAGACTGGAACCGAGGAAATCCACTTGGTACAATATAGAATATATCAGAGATATATATGACTGCGCCTGCGCTCTTCAAAGACAAATATTATAACAAAGAATCATCAGACGCTTCCAATCATTTCCAGCCAACAAGAATTCACATTTTCATTGTTTTAACACTAAAACGTGATTCTTACTCTCAAGTATACTTTAATAATCCAACATCAGATGAAATATAATAATTTTACTAGGACAAGAGACCGACGAACGAACAAGACAAACAAATGTCGACTCTTATACTTGGCAGACTTATAAAATTATCTTTAATTAATAAACTTATCCTCTAAAATGTATTGTTAAAATCATCATTGATTGTGCTAAAATCTTAAAAATCATAAAGAGTTCAGTTCTTCCAGTCAAAATAATGACGTATGTCACAAATGACATATTAAAATGCTTTGACATTCTAACAGTTTCAGACAACACAAACTTTCCACTTAAATTGTGTTTAATGCTTTGTAATGTGCCCGGAATACATGTAGTTCAAACCGATTACTGAGGAAATGGACAATAGATTTTCTTAATTGGTTTGCCATAGCTGAAAAAAAAGTTAGTTTGCTGATCGTAGAATGTTAAAATCATTCTATAATAGTGTGGAAAGATGGGAATGTCAAATGCATACGGCAATTGATAAAGCCAAAGAAAATTTTAAAAAGAAATACTGATAACTGTAATGGGTCCTTAGTATTATTTGCTGTATTAAAAAATTGGCTTCCATGTTAATTATATAAATGATTAAACCTCCATGGAACTGATTCAGGCAGTGTTTAAGTTTAGTGGAGAGCTTTTTGCTTTAAATTGTAAACCATGGGTGAATGACATTGTATATACATGTGATTTATGTAATAGCAAGGAAGATGAAAACTTTCTTCATTTAGTAGGCAAGTATTCTGTTTTAAATTCATATAGAAAAAAATATTCTGGAGAAAGTATATTAACAGAGGAGGAAGTGATAGAGATTTTAAATGAAAAGTTTTGACATAAGTTATTTATGTATACGAAATGCGCTTTGAATAATAGAAAATTTGTAATCACTGAATTCATTTATAACTAAATAAAATTAGTATGAACAGGGCCAGATAAGACATATTTTGGTTTTTAGTTGACATCCGCATGATGATATAGAAGGATCAATCCCTAATCATTTGGTTTTTTGTTTATAGTGTTGCCTAGCCCAGTTCATTATTAGTGGGAAACGAATTTCAGATTTTTACTTTATAATTTATGTTACGTAACTTATTATTACCATAGATATCTAAAATTAAAAAATTTAAAATTAAAATTTTATTTTAAAGTTTTAATTTTTATTATTATTTTTTTATTTTTCGGCCATGCACGTAAACCAACTTCCTGGCAGACGGTGTATAAGAGAATTATGTAAATAAAACACGGTTATCAATCAATCAATCAGTGACAATCATTCTAATTAAACGAAATTAGAAAGAGATAACGTGTCCCAACTATTTTTAATTTTACGTATCTTTTAGCGTTATACGCAAAACATAATGCTCCACTAATTGTACTAGGTTAATTTAAAAATGAAATCAGGCTGGTAAACCTGTAGGATAAACCATCCCTTCCTGACTTAGTTGTAGTATAAAAGAACGTTGAAACGCAATAAACAAACAAGCAAACTTAATCATCTCGTTTCTATGGTGTAAAAACTATATTTAATATAAATGTAGCGGTATCGTAATCTTTTTGGGTGTACTATTTTAATTCAGTGTTCGATATATGATAGAATCTTGAAATTTCACAAAATCGTCTCCATAACTCAATTTACTTTTTTTATAGATAAGAACATTCACTCGTGTCATTGAAAGAAATAGTTTTTGCACCAGTTTCTATCTTGTGAAAGCCATTTTCCTAGATAATTAATAACTGATAGGTTCTGATATATTTTCTAAAGACCTTTTATTCAATCAGCAGTGCATGTATAAAATATATGAATAGAAAGTATCATCAAATGTACATTTATGAACAAGAAAGATAAATTATGCTCTAATTAATGTGAACTGTTGTATTTGAATAATGTAAATGCTATTTCTGTTTAGACAATGGTCGGAGAGGACTGGAACGAGTTCTCGATGAGCCCAGAAGGAGACCGGCAGTTCGCCAACGGACCGTTGCGGAGTACCGGCGCCGGCTGCGACGACCCGAACGGCTGCGAGTGCCAGGCTGACCTCCTCAGCAGATGGATCTGCACGGAGAAGACTTGTCCCATCCCGGCGTGCCTCGAACCCATTCAGCCACTTGGGGACTGTTGCCTGAAATGCGGTCAGTTTGTTGTTGCTTTATTATTGATTTTGGATTAGAATAGAATAAAATAACGTTTTTATTTACAGAAGGACTTAAAAAATTGTTCAACAAACATTATTATATATTGATCCGACCGTAGCGGCTGACAGTTGACTATTGCTTTGATGGATTGTAACGGGACGTAATATCATAACATATGATGTCATAGCCATACTACAACGTCCTGACCACTCCAGAAGGGGTCTGACGGTCGGCAGTACGACGGTTCTAGGTTATGGTATCACGTCGAAGCAGAGTTTTGATGATAACGCTCGCGTTTTGGCGGCTCCTATGTTCCTTTTATTTATTTTTCGTCATGTTAGACAAAATTAAATATTTTTTTTCTTACCCACCAAATATTGAAAATAGCAACATCCAATGGTCGAGGGAAGGTCCACGCTGCTGCGGGAGCATCAGTGAACTGATCGCCATGTCTTCCTTCCGACGAGTGAGGAAGGATCACTCAATTGGTGGTTGCATAGGTGGAGCCCCTTCCGTCAACGAAAACATCCGCTAAGGGTACCTTGTCATCTTCTAGGCCTGAGATTGGGGGCGATGTCACGGAACAGAGGATTGGGACATGCCTTCAGTCCGTCAAAGAATTTGATATGGGGTCGTCCTATAAATTGGGGCAACGAGAGAATGTTCTTTGAAACGTGCTACCTCGGACGTTCCGCCGTAATACTGTGTTCTGATAACTCTGTAGTCTTCGAAATGTACTCTTAGAAAGGCAGCTGAGCAGCGATGCACCTTGAGGAACGTAAGATCGAATGACTGCCTTATGTATACGGAGGATAAGCTGAGGTAACATGAGTCGGCGGTGTAAGTGACGCTAGAGGCAGTGTGTTTTCTGCCGGTGTCCATCTTAAGGTTAATTAATTATCTAGATGTCAACTTGGATAGGCGCCTCAATTTCTCAAACCATGTAAGGGAAGGACTAAAGTTGACAAAATTAAATGAAAAATTTATGCAAAACTGTAACTAATCAATTTTGTAGGATTGAAATAACATCAGTATTCATTACATTTTAGGTGTTATACTAATTGAAAGATTTCTCTTTGAAAAATGTATTCAAACATAAATCCAATTAACATTAAATAAATTTAAAAAATCTAGAAATTTTCATCTCAAATAAATACTCAAATTCAAACATAAATATTCAAAAAATCAAAATACCTTTTTTAATTAAAGTACTGAATTATTAATCACATGATTATAAAATATCATCAATTATCATTTCATTACAAATATATGATATTTATTACTGGCATGATCGTATTAATAACAGCTATTTTCTCCATGTAATAAATTTAAAATCAGAGATAAACTTTCATTTCATATTACTACAAGAAGCCATCACACTATATAAGTTGTGCATTAATATGTAGTTTATTGGTACACAATGGTTAAAATTTTATACAGACATAATATAGCCTTATTATTGAACCAGGCAAAATGGCGTGTATAGATTGAATAAAATTCCACCACCATGTGTATTTCTGTTCTTGCGATACAAATGAAAACTATTGAATTTAAGCCTAACATTTTTATTTAACAATATTTTCAGTCTACCTTAATGGGGCAAATTGAGTAATGATACAAGTAACAAAATGAAGAGTCCATGGAACAAAGGGGAAGAATCATATTTTTTACAAATCAATATGTTGATATCGTTCAGTAGAATAATATTGTGAAAGTAATAGCCGGAAATGTGGATGTTCGGTTTGTCAGAAGAGTTTGAAGAATATCTATAAACTGAAGTAAGGCGGAATTGTCTTCACATTAACTCTTTACTTAATACATTTCAGATTTTTGTTATGTGAAACAAAAAAATCAAGAAATTTTTTGATTAGCTATTCGAAAGTCGTTTTGTATTAGTTAATGCTTTCTAATACAATTAATAATTCATCAATATTTAATTTTCTAAGGAATGGAATGAATACCACCCAAATTATTTATAAAACATTGATTTAAAAAAAAAATTGTTTTATCATTGTGGAATTTTCTTATATTAAGGATCTCACATGAGCTACTGAAACGACTTTTGTGAAAAAAAAGGTACAGTTGTTACAGAGTCTATAATTAAAGTGCGCAAAGAAGCAGTCAAATGTTATTCGTTGTAGGAGTTTAATGATAACTTCGCTTATTATTGGGAGAATAAATAAAATCTTGAATATCTCAAATAGCAGTCAAGAACTAAGCGGTAAACGTTTTGCCAATCCAGACATCATCTGATTTGAAAACAGCAAAATCAAATTTATGCAGACCAGAGATGGCACATCTCACTTCAACATACTAATAAACAGTTATCGCTAATGAAGAGTTCAATATATCAGTATCGATATATTGAATAAATGCTATCAGTATCTATATACTAAACTGTATTTTTATTATTTTATTTGAGTAATTTCTTTCCGTAAACTCTGAAGGTTGAAATGAATGTGAGATAACCTTTGAATTGGCGTGAAATATTATAAAACTAATACATGAGGAAATTTGTTTAAAATTAGTGGAATAAAGATCACAATTTTTAAGATTTCGAAGCAAAATCGTGTTCAATATATTTTTCTGTCTACAACCATTGATTTGACACGAATTTGATGATGAAAATTCGTGTGAAATTATTTAACGAAATTTAGAAAAAATCAGGAATTTTTTTTTTAAATATTAAGATAACTAATTTTAATAGTTTTACTAAAAATCCAGGGAGTATTTTTAATTCAATTTTTTAGTAAATTTCATTAGTGTTTTTTTTGTTGGTAAAATTAGTATATATTTTTTTAAGGTCGTAAAAAATTATATAAAAATCACTTTTATTTGATTTTTTTTTCTTTCATTTTTGTCTCCCAATTTATATGGTAACTCTTAATGTCTTCTTTGTTTGAAATGAAAGAGAGCATTAAAAAAAAATATAATAAGTTAGAGAAGTATATGAGTAAGATGAAGAATAGATTAAAAGATTTAGATAAAAAAAAACACAAAACATACAAAAATAAATTGTCAAAATCGTTAAAAAATGTACATTGGAGAAACTTCTAAAATATTAAAGACTTTGATCGCATCACATATATGGAATTGCAAAAACGTGAAAAATATTGATACAACCGCACTCTTATTATAAAGTATCAAAATGTAGCATAATTTTAATTTTTAAAATTCGGAAATTTTGTATAGCGCACAAAAACTAACAATGGAAAATTACTGGAAGCAATCTATTTTACCAAAAATAACAAGATAACAATTAATTATAAAACTGGCTACTCATTACACAGATATAATAAACTAAATTAAAATATAATAATCATAATAAAAACATTAATAATAACTAATTTATTTGGTACGATATAGAAGATCCGTTTACATTAAAAACGTAGCTTTATAAATCTAGATAACAAGCAATCGAGAAAAATAGGAAGACAACATAGAGGATAATAAAAGGTACCAAGTTATACACAAGCAAATATTTATACACTTGGCTTAGACTAATTTTTGCTCAATCGCATATCTCCTGGCAATGCAATGAATATTATAAAGCGGCCTACATGCATGGGAACATCGGGTAGCCAACAAAGGTTCGGCGAACCAATTTCCCACGTGTGTAGGCTGACGAACAACGGTTCGTACCTTGTTCGT
Source organism: Rhaphigaster nebulosa (assembly GCA_948150685.1). NCBI lineage: Eukaryota > Metazoa > Arthropoda > Insecta > Hemiptera > Pentatomidae > Rhaphigaster > Rhaphigaster nebulosa. Next base: position 34,844,083 of record OX411310.1, read on the forward strand.
ATGGTTTGTAGAGAGCCATGAACCCAACTTCGGTTCGCCGAACCGTTATTCGTGAACAGATGTTCCCATGTGTGTAGGCTGCTTAAGAAAGTGAAAGATATTTTATTGTTTAACATGACAAAAATAGGGGATTGTCTTATAACTTAATATGAAATAAATTGTTAAATTTAGTATGAATGTGCAAACATATGTATATGTGTGTAGATGCACATATGTATATGTAAGAATGTAAGAAAGAATTCATGATGGTAAATAAGATCTTATATAAAGGATGTATGTTGTTAGTCTATTTATTTGTTTTCTATGTATTTAAACATTTAATAATTGTTAATTTATGCAATGAGAGTTCTGAAGATGGGGGCGGGAGTGGATTTTCCTCGAAACGATTAATAAGGATGAATATGTAATACAATTGAAAATTATATTGGAAATTTTAAATTTCCCTTTATTTATTAAATACTGAATTCTTAATTTTTGTTATTTAAAAAAAATATTTTATTTTTTGTATTTACCGAAGGCATAAGACAGTCTATTAGGCTTTAGTTGAATAGAAGCAGTCTAATGTGGGATTAAGCCGTAAGTAGAAACACTTTGAGAAAAGTTATTGTCCCCGAGGGAGCAAGTTTGGCGCAGGAGATAGAAGACATGTTCCAGAAGAAACAGGTTGAATTAAAGGTTGGAATAGACGAGGAACGGGAGAGGGATGGGGCAGTTTGGCAAATAGGCAGAAGGACAATAGGTTGAGGGGGGCGTGTGTTCCAGCAGACAGCTAATTTATTTCTGGAGAATTTCTTTCAAGATAACACAGAGCCTCCAGCAGCGGGCCTTCTCTTGGACTTTTATTGAGCCCTTATCCTAAGCAATGCCGACAAAATTATTTCGTAACAAATAATCATATTTTGTGAGATCAATGGTTCATCATACCTACATCTTGAAATTAAATACGCTCTCCCCAATTCGAACTAATTTTTTATTAAGGATTGCTATTTTAACTTCATTTATATATATATTTATATATATATATATATTATATATTATACACACACATATAAGATTATGACAATAGCATGAGAGAAGAGAGAAAAATACAAAAATTGATTGACTGCTCTATTTTGAGTACTGTAGTGTTCAGTTAATAAATCCTGATGAATACTGATCGGCCCATTAGACTCTATTAAAAAATAAAAAGAGAGAAAAAGCTAGACGGTATAAGTAGAATATACAATAATAATATTGAGAGGAACAAAAAGAAATTTGTGCCGTAGAATTGACAAAACGAAGGCATAAAACAAATGATGTATGATTCCAGAATAATGGTTTCCGCCAAGCTCTGGAACAGATTTTTCTCAAAGCCTGGCTTCTCCAAAAAAATCCCTGTTTCAAACAGGATGGTTCTACCACTTCCGCACCAAAGCCTTTTCACTGCAAAACATCTTTCGCCAAATTTCTCTCTGAACTTCTCTTGTAAATAAGGGTTACACTACAAAAAAATGCTCTCCTTTTCTTCTTTCACTTTAATGCCTATGTCCTCATCATTTGTTTCGAACCTTATTGTGGAGCCAAAGATTAATGCTTTCTCTTCAGTCGTACTAAATACTTTCTCTTCAGACGTACTAAACGTCGTACAAATCTTGTTGGCCCTTCTGAATCTAGGAAAAACAATTTCTGCATAGATGGCTAAGAATCAATTAAAAAAATTGAACATATATATATATATATATATATATATATATATATATATATATATATATATATATATGTACATTTACGTTCTCTAATTATATTTTTCTTTCTCTAATTTATTTTTATCATCAATCTTCTATTTTTAATTCTTGTTTATTTTTTTGTTGCAAACATCTCTCTGATCAATACATCTCCAAATTTTCGGGCCGAAACTTGGAATGAAAAATAGCTCAATGCTATGTTTTAAAAAAGTTATTTTGACTGAAAACCTGAGAAAATATAATCCTGAAATTATAATTTGAAGTCAATTTTGGAGATCCTCGTTTCAGCTCCTTCGGAAACGTCGTCGTTTGAGTATCGTATATGCAGTTCTTTGATCCTTGGATCAATCAATCATTTCATCAATCATGGATCAATCAGATGGATATCAAGTTCGCCGTGCTGTAGAGTGGATCATGTAGAGGTTTTGAAAAATGTATCACAATTTTTGTTATGAATTTAGCAAAGTATTTTGATATTATTATTTTATTACGAATGTCACCACGAATTTTCTGCTAAGCTGGACATATCACTGTTATTTTTTAACAGTTGCTTCGTTACCTCTTCATTGTCAACGATCTCTTCTTACGTACTGTATGCTTTTGAAAACCAAACTAATAGCTACTTCCCCCTATTTTTGCTATATATGTAAGCCTTTCTTCTTCCGGTAGAGTCAAGTTAAAAGAAGCCTGATGCAACCTATAGCAGGTAAGAATGGTATTGCAATCACCGTAACAATTTCCGTAATACTATTTATAAATGAAAGTTATTCATAGTGTACGAGAGAAACGTCGGTGAACTCACCCATTATACTTTGGAAAACTGTGAGATAAACCATGATGATATTAGAAGCCTGTATCCGATTCATGGAATTCCAACATTGCAGGAATCGACTGTCTAATGTGACATATGCCGATTTACACAGCTCAATGTCTATAAATCTTCATGTCATGGAATGTCAAGCATCTCTGATCCCCTCACGTTTGCAATGATCTCGAACAATAAAATATATTACTACATTTGAAATAAAAATATGTATATTCATGAACATACATATAGGGATTATACGAATATATAGAATTGTTGTAACTTGGATCACAATTTACTTTTAAATTTTTCTAAAAGCCAGTTTTAAAAATAAAACATAATAATTAATAATCCAGGCGCAATTTATTCATTTTTGAAATATATTGCCACGGGAATTTCTCAACGGAATAGTTAGGAGAAATTAGTAGAAACAAATTCTATATGTTTTAGATAAAATTGGTACGTAGCAACATGATGAAAAAAATTCATGAAGGTGCTGAAAAGTGTTATTTCACGTTTAAGAAGATAAACAAATTTGTTAAAAAAAATAAATAAAAAATATCTATAGAGTTTAAAAATACGGAATAAATGAGTTTTAAACAATTGAAGTCGGTCAACAACTTTTGGCAAAAAAAAAAAAGAAATTAAAATTCGTAAAATAAGACCACTTTTTGATATTTAATTACAGGCCTTGTAATCGTTGCAGAAACATGTTTGTGGAATTTAATTGTGGATATTAGTAATGCCTACGTGCAATAAAAATTTAGTGCATGAATTATAATAATTTCACTTGGAAAACGCGAAAATGTAAAAACAGGTGCTCTTGAAAAACGATTTGAACAAGGCCAAAAATGATTCTAGAGCGATTTATCAAGGCGCTATTTGCTTGAAAAGAGTTTCTCTACAACCCTATTTTCATGAAAAAAATGTGAGTTTCGACTTAATGCTTCAAAGACGCGTTTGATAATTATATCTTTCTTCGGCCGCTCGGGCGTGCTAGCGAAGGGGAAGTGTTACGTACCAGGAAAAGTTTTTATTATTTGTTCATATAATTTTTACTGTAGATAGGCACTATTGAAAACAAAAATTTAAGCCCCGAAACATGTTCCTACGACAATTAAAAACCCAATAAATAAATGTCCAAAAACGGCATTTTTTTCACGGTTTTTAATTTTATATCGAAATAAAAAAAATATAAATAATTGATCTTATAAAGACAAAAGAAAAACAAAAAAAAACTTTGGACTATTAAAATCGGTCACCAGCTTTTTTAAAAAAAATTAAAATCTACGAAATATGATCATTTTTGGGCATTTAATTGCAGTGCTTGTAACTGCCATATGGACATGTTTCGGGGCTTAAATTGTGGTTTTTAATGGTGCCTATCTACAGTAAAAATTTCATTTAAAAAATAATAAAAACATTTCGTTGTACGTAACACTTACCCTTCGTTTGCACGCCCGACTAAGGCAAGAAAAAATCCGATTTCCAATCGCGCTTTAGAGGTATTAAATCGAACCTCCCATATATTTGATGGAAGCAGGACAGGAATAGGTAGGATAGGTAGAGGAACTCTTTGCGAACAGATATCACTTTCAAAAATCGCCCAAGAACTATTTTTGGCCTTGTTCAAACAGTTTTTTGAGAACACTTTCTGAAACCATATCCAAGTCTTCATTTTCAGATTCACTGTCAAAATCCAAATTTTTAATGGAACATACTTTTTTTATTCTAACGTGTGGCATTTACTATTGAAAACCTTTTATGCTTTTGTTATGGATATACTCTCCTCTGAAGATCCAGTAACAGCTGATTATTGCGTTGACTCAGAATCAATAGGATATCTTTTACTTCGTGTCTTACTGACGTATAACAAATAATGCTATATTGTCACACCATGTAGCTATGATCATGAATCAGAGGTACGGGATATTGTTTTGATCCAAGATACAGAACGGTACGTTTTTCCATTTGAAGTTCCTCAACATTCTAGATATTATTAACAAGTGGAATATGGCATAATAAACTATTCATCAATAAGCCGTGACTACGGCAGAAAGTAATTTAAAATACAATCGTCATCTGATAAATTCTGCTTTAGAATCTCAGTAAGCCTCATTCTTAAATAATTTCCAATTTTAATGCATTTTAAAAAATAAATGTTTTAGGATTTTTTTGAGACTCTTTTATTGAAAATGACCTCACTAATTTAGATAAAATTTAGACTAGTAACTTCAGAAAAAAGAACCTACCTTTTAGGGTAATAAAACAACTCCAAAGGTTTTCTGAAATATTTTAATGGATTACCTCAAGCAAGCATAATGCCACATTCAATATCGACATTGCCGCTGAATTGAAACTGTCGAGTTCTGGAAAAATAGTTATGATTCATGCAAAAAATTCAGTAGAAAATAGAAAATTGTTGATAATATCTCAGAAAGGAATCTTCCAAAAACTACCAAAAATTACAGAGTTCATCAACAAATAAGTTTTTTCGTTTGTATGGTTTTGTACAAACAAGCATTTGTAATCGAAGATTATAACGAAAACATTTTCTTTACGTTATATATTTATAAATTATAATTTATAAATTTTGATTCATATTTAGAGCAAAATAAATAAATTCTCAAATTAATGATGAAATCAAAAATTCTCTTCTATATTATAATAATAAATATAACATCCGTTTCCTCTCTAAACCATGACTAGGAAAATCGTTCATATCAAACTTAAAAATACTTATTCACTCGAATGATTTGTATCATTACCAAATCCAACTAATTATATAAAAATTAGAGAAGAGTTTAGATAGTAATATAATATACTTTAGCTAAGCGCATATCCACATTAACAATTTATATTGATTTATGAACTAATGATATGGATAAGAAGTTTTGTAACCACAATGTATATACATTAATTATTTTTTAGTTTATTTATTTTTATTTTGGATACAATGGTTGGGTTTTAAGAATCTCATTTCATTGGACCCTTTGAGATCAGTGCAAGAGGATTGGGGTTTGGTGTAGGCGTATATGTGCATGTGCTTGTGTGTGTGTGTGTGTGTGTGTGTGTGTGTGTGTGTGTGTGAGTGTGTGTGTGTGTGTGTGTGTGTGTGTAGTATCTATGTTTGCATGTGAAAATAAATAATATACTACAATGCATGTTTTGAAATATTTTTAAAGGATAAACGGTAGCCATTCTACTGGAAAAAAATGAAAGAGAACAGAACAAAAAAGAAATAAAAGGAATTAAAAAACATCACAGGATGGTACAAATGAAAAATAGATGGTTCAAAGTACTGGGAAAGATTCCATACAATAATATTTTCAGTGAAAAAATATGTATTGAAAAAACTTTGAACATTAATAAGAAAATAATTCGTTTGAATTATTTTAATTTAAAAATAATTCGGATTGACAACAAGAAATTATAGAATTTAATTTATTTGATAAAAACATTAGTAAAAAATATGATAAAATCCAGATATTCAATCATAAATATAAGTTTTATGTATCATATAATGTTAAAATCCCCCTTCTGGTATGAGGCTATTGATCAAAGTTATGATTTCGTTGGTAATTCAGGTGAGACTTCATTGCAATTGTTTATGTTGTTTTAAGTTGAATTATTTTTTTTATATATTCAGTCTGTGAAGGATTTTGTTAAAATTTCAGTTAATTATAATGGTGTTAAAATTGTTTCGTGTTGGGGGAAATGGTTAGGGGTTGCTGTCAAAAAAGAAAACACACTGATAAGTAACACTTATTTTTATTGTGTGCCGATGCATTGGTCTATATTGCAGGTCCTCATCAGGGCTAAGCAAAAACAAAATAAAAGTCATGAAGTATGGACAAAAGAAAGTTTAAAAGTATGAAAATATATAAGTTGATATGGATAGATACGGATAAAATATAACTATGAAAATATATGTAAGGTATTATAATATAGGAGCATATGCATGCATAAATTATGAAAATAAAGATAGGTATTAATAAATTAAGGAAAGAATAAGATATGAAAGAATATATATATATATATATATATATATATATATATATATATGTGTAGATATAGAAATTATATAAACCAAGAGTAAGGGTGACAAGAAAAAGTTGTGAAGCATTTCTGAAGTCGTGTCTAAGAGGACGATATGAATTTGAAACAGTAGAATAGTTTATATTCTATACTTCGGATCTCGGGTCAATCACGAGAACAGCATACAAGAAGAAATCCAGAGACGAATTCTATCAGCAAACTGCATCTATTTTACTCTTGGAAAACACGGTGTGCATTATTCTGGATCTCGAAAAAGAAAATCTTTAAAACGATCATTCGGCCAGAAATCTCATACTACTCAGAATGTTGGACTTCGATTAAAGCTCAAAAGTAAGTCTTCCTCAGGTGCTTCGTCGAATATATGGTGGTATATGTGAGAAAGGTACCTGGAGAAGAAGGGCGAATGGTGAGCTAAATGTAGAATTTAATGAAATATCCATATTCATATGTGTATCAAGACATCGCTGGGCTTGAAGCAGGGTGAATGTATGGTACCAGGTGGATTGGATGTCCGAGGCTGCGTTGGGAAGACAGCGAGGTTGCTGACGTAAGATCTCTTACATTGTTGAAAACTGGTAGGCAACAGCACAGAATAGAGAGAACTGACGGTCTATACTAGAGAAGGCTGTAGTCGTAGCTGAGTCCGACCATTGGGTCGCAACGCCGAATAAGAAGAAGATTTAACATTAGTCAACATAAGTTAAGCCGAATAAGTTAACATCATTTGTACGGAAAATAAATTAGGATAGAAATGCAAGAAAAAAAAGGAGAGGTAGATTGAGGAGTCAATTAAAAACAATTAATAATAAGAGAGATGTCCCAACTAGCCCAAAGCGAAGTTAAGTAATACAGTTATTTAAGATTATTATATTTTCTGTCTTCAGCATATCGCATCCGTCGCATATCGTAGGGAACATTCGTAACATTTCTAGGGTTTACGAATATTAAGTATGTTTTAATGAGGAGGTATTCAAAAGTTTTGAAAAAAAACAACCTTTAAATATGATTTTCCAACCATTTCAGATTTTGAGTTGTACCTTTATTCTACGACAGTTGCGATATGATGCAATGCCTAGCTCATTTTCTTATTGATGCGATTTCCTAGTTTTAATGATGAATTTTTTGGTGGAATGGAGTTTCATTCATTGGACTTTTTTTCGATTATTTATAGACCTTGTACACTACATGCACTGGAAAATCGTGATATGATAAGAATGAAATAGAAATTTCGGCGGAGAATGCTATTGGCATTCCTTATCAAGACATAATATTAGTTGACACCCAAATGCCATTTTCTGTGACACAAACAAATTTTCAGATATTTTTGGTGTCATTTTAAAACGTTCATTGCCCGCTCTTATAAATGTCAGGAAACAAGAATTGGTATCATTTAACAGAGAAAATGAGCAATTATAGGTTGCAAAAAGAATTTTGAATATGGACTGAAGGCGGGAGCATATTAAGCGAGAAAAGTTGACAAATTTTGAGTGTGAGTTGATGAAGTCACCGCTCACAGCGCACCGAGCGGCGATAAGAGAGATCATTCATTCGTTGCGGTTCGTGCGCATATAGGATAGTCATATTTTTCTCGAAAAAACGAATAAATAAATAAATTTTGCTTTGTTAAAGGCAGTAACAAAATGTCACCATACGCCGAAACACCACTTTAATTTTTACAATACCCAATAGCCATCCTAATACATTAGGCAATAAATTTATAGATCTCAGATACCATAAACATCAGTTCGTTACTTCTATCATCGACTTAACGTACATAAGCTAACTTTCAATGAATAAAGTTTATTTCAACCGTACCATTTGATTTGTTTTTGGCCCAAAAATAAGGTCTCAAAGTAGTTCATACGTATTTAAAACGCATTTGTGGTAGATACAGCCTCTGCCCGTTTTGTTATTTATTTTTTTTTTTACATGTCTAGGATTTGTATTACGAAATATCATCATTGCATTTAAATATAACAAACCACATTACTTATTCATTCCCACCATCACACTCAAGGGATGTCACCCCGAGAGATTGTGGGAGATAAATCCAATCTGACAATTAACATACAACGAAGACTGAAGATGTTAAATCAGCGACAAGCAGTTAGGTAGAACATGGCGGATTTGCATAAGTAACTTATCACAGGCACCGGGATCCTAACTCACGACTTAATCATCCTTTTGATTATTCTCATGATTGATTAACTCCATTCAATCCCCACCACAGTGCTTTGGCGGTATTGTGATTGCCCGGCACAAAGCCTTCGGCATCGAAGGCGGCGGCGCGTTGATTAGGTCGTTTTGATAATTTTATCATCGTTAGTGGCCTTGTTAGTGACTGGTTCGCAACATTCCCTGCATTCCCGAGCCAATTCGTTACTCCATGCTATATAGACATTTTTAGACCTAATATTAACGTCTACTGCCACTCAGTAAAGCCTATATGAATCCAAATACAAAAAAAAAAGTACCAAGATTCCAGTCTGAATTGCTACAACCCATTACAGACATACTCCCACTATTCGAATTTTACCCACCGTGAAAATCATTCCTTGTTTAAATCCATAATGTAGAGAAAAATTTCGCAAGTTTACAACTGAACATAGCCAAACAATATCCAAAACCTGATTAAGGTCATATAAACCGGATCAGAGATATAACAGGTTCTTAAATTAAAGTTATATATAGTTTTTTATAAGCCAATATTCTTTTGCTGGAGATCTTTTTCAAGTAGTGATGAATTAACACATCAAAACGTAGAAGATTATAATATAAATTTTTTTAAATTATAATTATAAGTATAAGTAAAAAAATAATTCGAAGAAAAATAATATATTCCAATAACAAGAATCATTTTCGTGATTGGGAAATATTCTTTATATCTCATTAAAAAATATAAATTCTTCAGGAAGATCCGAGAATATAATAATATAAGTAATGTTTGACTTTTTGAAACTAGGCGTTGATAACCATAGGGTTTTATGTTTTAAAGCCTGATTTTTTTTTTTAAATTTTAATCAGGGCCGGACATGGATTGACGGAAGATGAAACGATTGACAGTGAGAAATGGATAGAGAGGCCTATAGAGAAATTCAGCTGAGGTAAACTTCTTACGGAAATATAAAAAAAAAAAAAAAGGAAAGGAAAACTTATTTTTAAATGTATTTGATATATATTCAAAGATAAGGTAAACCAATAATAATAGAGACCTTGGTCGAAAGAAGACCATGATGTGAATAAGGGAAATTTCACTAAAAGTAATTTATTTGTAATATTTAAATCTCTACGATTATTCTACGAGTTGAGCAAATACTCTTATATTTAACATAAATTATGCATCTCTCCAAGACAGTTGAACATGTATTCTTATATTTAACATACATTTTATTTTTGGATATATTTCATAATGTAAATTTTCTTCCTTTTTATATCTAATACAAAAGACAGATTTGATAGGATGGAGAGAAAAAATGTAGCATATAGGATACAATGTATAATATATACCTTATCACAATTTTCTCATTGCATCTTCTAAGAAATTGGAAACTAAAATTAATCGACAATAAAAATGTTAATATTGCCGGCCTAGCACAACATAGATAATATGCGAACACAATTTTGATTTTGAAAATACGAAAATGTAGTATAAAGGAAAATTGACAAAAAATATAAAAATTGTTATGGCTATTTATATTACAAAATATATAAATGAAACAGCAAATTACAAGACGGGTGCAGAAAATCTTAGCTACCATTATGCAGATATAATTAATAGACTTAATAAAATATAATGAAATTCAGATTATAATTATAAATAAAAAAAATAATAAAAAAGAGGTAATTTATATATATATATATATATATATATATATATATATATATATATATAAATAATGTACAAATGTTTTTTTTTTAAACAATATCTTAGAGAGTTCTGGGAGAGAGGGAATATAATAATAAAAAATAGAGATTAGAACAAAGTCTGATATCATGAAATGTTACATTGTGACAATGATATTAAATAAAACCTGTACAGTGTTTCTATTAAGTTTTTAAAAAAAATAGTAACTATTATAAGACTATATAAAATAAAATTGTATGGATGATATGACAAAAAGAGTAGAGAATTAAGACAATAGTGAGTAATTTATAAGTTAAAATCTAATTATTGTTAATATTTAAAAATATTTAGATATAACTTATTTATATTTGAATGATTATTAAGTATAATTTTTATCTCAGTTTTGGTTATTTATAAAGTGAAATTATTCAGTAATTTTTGGAATGGGTTGTCCTGAGGCCCATTCCATCCTCATGGGTTGTCCGCCATCCCCAGGGAAATTCCACGAAACGTCGATAAGTATGCAATGTAATGATATGATAATCGCTTTTAATAAAACATAATATAAAAAGGAAGAAAATTTACTTCATGAAATATACTCAAAATTGAATTTATTTTCAAAAATGATTCTTTCATAATTAACAAAAAATCTTATATTTTACATATCAAATATACATATGCATTTAACGTAACATATACATATACTTATATTTGACATATGCTCTTATATTGGACATATTCTCTTAAATTTCCCCTATATTTATTTATATTTCCACCGGTTATGATGTACTTCTAATGAATATTAGAAGTACATCATAACCTATAAACAAAAAAACATCATAAACATTAAAAAAAAAAAAAAAAAAAAAAAAAAAAAAAAAAAAAAAAATAGAAATTAGTGGGCTTGCATTAAGATTCAAAGTTGTGATGAAACAGGTAAATGATTGTCCACCTGGGCCATTCTTATAATAGATGACCATTTAGTTTTTTGGAATGTAAGTTGGGGGGAAAAAATCAACTTTTTGGATAAAATTTGATGTGGAATATTAATATAGATGTTTTTGATAACCAACTTGGACGCTGATAGTCAGCTTTTTCAGTATCAATGTTATTTCCTCACTAACGAAGGTAGCGAAGCTTTATACTCATAGAAAAAGTGAAAATGATTGCACTCAGAATCGAAAATTTCCACTCGGGTTTTACCTTTTAGACATCAAGGAACAAATTAGGCATCGTGTCTGTCAGTCTGTCAGAACTTCGCATCTACAGCTTGTAGATTGTGAACACTCATGACATTTTCTAACTTTTAATTGTGTAATTTTTTTTTTTTTTGAGGATTTGCTGGGTTATATTAATGCTACTATAGTATTCTGAAAAAAACAAAAAACAAGTACACTAATACCAAACAATTTTTTTATTTGAGATGAATATCCATGCGAAAATCGAATGTCAAGACCGAGGACATCTAATAACATAAGAATGACCCACCTCTATTCACCATCATTGCGGAAGGGCTTACAAGTTAACCCTCTTTGCTTGAGTTGCTTGGAAAAATTCTGTCTCATACAAGTATTTTGAATATAAACATTTAATCCTCATTAATACTTTTCATACGCTAAGCCACCCAGGATAAAAAAAGATAGCTAAAAGATAATGATTAATTTAAAAATAATTATTAAATTGATTGACTCTAGAATTTATGGCATTCATAAATTGCCTTCCATTCGAAAAAAACAATTATACAGTCAGATGGATAACCCTGAAGGACGAACTGACCGCAGAAATATTCAAACCATATTCGGGACAGAGTTTGTAAGGGATATCGCTGTGAGAAGGATTAGCATTTCAATAGGGAGGCAGGTTCTGAGGTGACGCTGCCCAGTTTTTAATTAAACAATCCCTCTAATCTGCTTATCCCGCTGGCAATCCTCGATAATCCCATTCGTCTGCCTTTTTTCCCAGACCCCACCTGGCCTGCTCTCAGGTAAGGATTTGCAACGACTGTATAATGCATGCCACCGTCCGACTGCCTCTCTTTTATCTCAAATCTCTTTTAACAGGTTTTCGGGGAAAAACTTGGCCAGTTATTTCCGTATTAACGCTGGAACAATTTGGAAAGCCAGTAGGATTTGTGATCAAATTTATTTTGATTTGGGTTGATTATTTTTTACTTTCACTTAGCTATATACAAGGCTCCCTGAGTCAAAATAATCACGTCTCGCAAAATTGTCTCAGTGTCTATTTGAACAGTCTAACTCACAAACAAAAAGCTGTTCGAAACTGAAATACATATTTAAGATGGATATATGCCTGAGATGTTACTACAACTATTTCGCCAAAATCGACTTATCATAAGCTCCACTTTTATATCATATATTGATTTTACATATTTTTAAAATTTTCTGGAAAATAGCTATAACGATTTTGATTAAACTCGTTATGTAAATGTTCAGTTGAATAGTCTATAATATCAGCTAGGTCTTATCCTCCTGAAATAGTCTGATAGGCTTTCAATACCGAATTTGCAAAATGGCTTCCTCGAAAGAACCTTTTATTTTGTTAATTTGAAATAAGTAACTCTCTCTCATTGTTTATAGTTATAAAACATGTGTCAATATAAACTACGAAAGAATTTGATTATTAACAAAAGGTGAAAAAAAGGAGAAATGTTTTCCAAGATTGGAAACAAATTTCCGAAAATAAGAGTAGTAATAAAGATGTAAAATATACTGTTAGAAAGTTAAAGATTATACAAAAATGAATATCTAACATAAAAACGTAGAAAGTAATACGCACAAACTTAAGTGATTGTTGTAGTTAATAATTTCTACTTTTATGTTGTTTAAAATTTATTTTTTATATGTTATTTAATTGTTAAAAAACTATTTTATTGCACTTTTGTGAGAGAAGACGTGAAGAAGTGCATGGTACTGGAAATATTTCAAGTAGTATTTATGTGAATTCTTTAAAATAATTTTTTAAAATGCTTAATTATTATTGAGTGGTAGTTGAAAGTTGTGTAATCCGCACACCGCACAAGATTTTTTAAAACATGAATTCTTTATCAGTACGTGCCACAGATAATAGTGACGATCTGCAAAGTAGATGGTAATAAGAAAGTTATGGCATTCTAAGCATTGGGAAGAATAGCTGCCAGCAAGCAAGGATCTCTTCCCGGTCTTGATTTCAGAACCACAATTCACAAAAAGAGCTCTATCGTCCAGATTCTTTTTAGTCGTCTCGTATTAATTGACAAGTCAGCCATAGGATTATTCAAATTTTGGATTGAAATGATTTTAATTTTTAAGAGCATCTCTTTTGCTGGACCGTAAATATGTAAGAAAGATTTCCATGGGGTTTAAGTAGGTATGTGTACGCATTTAATTTCCGTCTAATATTCAGTTTTAAAGATATAGAAAAAAATGAGTATAGTGATCTTAGTACTTTTTTGAGAGTATAAAGTCGTTCGTTTCCTTCTGAAGTACGGTCACAAAGTTTTCTACAGTTAATGGTAATTACAAGATAATGTACTGTGCCCGTCAGAGGAATTTGGACGTTGTCGAAACAGTATGGTGGATAGGTGTCTCGTCTAAATGTGCTATGACTTTTCGTGATTTAATCGCATTTTTCAAACCGAGTACCATTTGTGTAAATGTAGTATGTGATTCTGTGTAATTAGGTATTGTTAAAATTGTTGTAGCGTCAGCATAGCAGCACTGAATGATTCAAAAATTATAAATACAAAACTTAGGATATTAATAATAGATTTTAATGTGCCAACTGTACACATTTATAGGTATGGTATTCTTGAAATTAGTTAATAACTCTATTCAATTTTTTGCTTGTGGAAGTTTCAGTTTTAATTAATTATTTATTTCTTTTTAGGCGCTTACCTTCTATATGGGTTTTCTTCTAGTACTAGGATTAGTCAAGTGGAGTCGATTGTTAAGGAAGAGCTTGAATCCAAAGATGTTTATTGGCACGTTGGAAGAACTATGGGTTTTATTCAAGTAGTAATAATTGAGAAAGAATATTCTCATGTGGCTGGAGGAATAGCGGAGAAATTAGACCATCGATTGTTAACCAGTGAGTTGTCATAAACGTAATTTATAACAAAATATTAATTATATATATTTGTTTTCTTCTTTTTTTGTTAGCACTATAGACCATGAAGATCTTTGGCTGCGCGATGTGGCTTCTTACAGACATAATTTCCTTTGCGGGAGCACAGATAGCCGGAAGGCGATCACCCATCCTCACGTTGCGGCGAACCATGGTTTCCACGGTGCAGCGGCAGACGAATCCCTTTGAGGCCAATTCGACAGTGTGCTTATCCACGGATTATGGCTATTCGGGGTAAGCAGGCGGACGAAGACCTGACCGTCCTTGGACTAAACCTCCGGGCGGCTTTTTGACATCGTGGAAAACCACAAAGCGATTCGCAATTGTTGGTACACGGGGCAAGGTCATCACTTGTATGCCCAGTCTGTGTTGCCTCCAGTAGGCTGACGGATCTCATAAACCCGCGAAAGGGGATAATCACCAGGAGAGTCTAAGGCTGCGTGGCTTTCCCCGATAGGCGGCCACCCAAATCGGGCGGTCACTCGTCCAATTACTAACCACGCTTGACGTTGCTAAACTTTGATTACCTATTGCAAGCTCCTTATCTCTCTCGGCCATAGTATAAATAATTTTTTTTACATGTATATAGACATGTATTGCTTGTGGGAGAATAGACAGCCTGGAGGGGGTCACCCAACCTCACGTTGCTACGAAACATGGTTTCCATGGTGCAGCGGGAGGTTATCCATAGCTCCATAACCGGTCCCTTTAGAGCCAATCGAACTGGTCAAGATCCACGGATTATGGTTGTTCGGAGTCAGCAGGCGCACGAGGGCCTATATTTCTTTCCCCGAAGCAGATCGTCCATGGACCGAACCTCCGGGCGGCCATTTTACCTCCGCGATTCTCAATTTAGATACACAGGATAGGGTCATCACTCCTACGCCCTCCAGTTGCCTCCAGTAGGCTGACGGGCCTCACATACCCGGGGGAAGGGTGATAAATTGCTTCAATTATTAATTAAATTAAATTAAATTTAATTAAACTAAAATTAATTAATTAAATTAAAGTAATGCCGGTACCGGGATTCGAACTCACAACCTTTGGGTTTGTGAGTAGGTGCACTTTTGCAAGTGCGCTAACCCGTTCGGCCACCCCAACAATTTACGTTGACGATGTTTAAATTTCATAGACAGTTACAGAACAATGCCTTGGCCTGACATTTACAGAAGAATGACATGGAGCCCCCACATCAAGAACAAAAGAAAAAACATAAACATAAGGCTGAGGCTATTTTACTTACATTCTTGCAAGACGCTATCATAATTCAAACTTATATAGAAATTTACAGATAACATAAACAGTTACATTTGCATACTTGAGCCCACCTACGTTTTGACACCTATGCTGGACAGCCCAAAAGACTCACAAACGTGGACTTCAAATTGTTCATTAAAAAACTTTAGGCTTATAATTGATGGTACGTTAGGAACATTAGTTTACATAAGGATATCCATATGCCAACAGCTAATGAACACACTAAGAGGCTAATGAAGCCTTAAAACTTGTTTTTTTCATCTTGAATTGTGAAAAATAACAGTTTGAAGAGATAGGAACGTGAAGCGGTGTCATCACAAATAATGACTGTACCGTCGACTTCTTACAGAGAAATGGAACACAAACGCGATTAATTGGTTGCCGATCGAAAACGCTCAATGAATCCGAAATGAGATCCAAAAAATAAAAAAATAAATCTAATGGAGGTTAGTGAAGTCACCATTATCAGAAATAGTTTTGGAGCCTTATCAAATATTGAAGAAGAGTCACAATCAAGCACATCACGCTACTCCTGTCGCAAAAATCAACAAAAGACCTCTCTCTACCCATGTCTTTGTTGAAATTTCGAAAGACGATATTTAATGAAAAAAAATGTTGATATAGAATTTTTGTATTATACCAAAGTAATATAATATAGGCTTGAAAAAGAAAATAATACCTCAATGATCAAGATGCCAACTCGATGCGTTCGTGATATCTCGATGCGAAAGAACTGAGGATTGCAAGAAATCCAATAAAACATCTGCATAGCCATTTCAACGCAACTCCGAGTATATACGAGCTTCTCTCTCTTTCTGAACCTTAGCAGTTTCATCCAGGTCCTTTAAGGTCGGAATCGGAACATCCGTGGCAACCTCTATGACCAGTTTCTACAGAAATAAGAGCATCTCATAAGAGAGAATAAACAGCATCTCATTAATAAGAGGAGTTTTCAGGAACGAGAAATGGCATTACCCAGACGACTCCTCTTTCTGGCAATCATCCGGCAACAGCTGAGCTCTTCAACTTAGATGCTTGAACAACCTCATCCAGTCTCTTTTTAGTCCCCTTCAACAACTGCCACATGTTGCTCAAGCCTTGTATCCTCGATATGGCCATTAATCAGTTATCGCCGTAACCTGCAAGACCGATAATATCCGTAGAAGGCTAAAAAGGAGGTGCATGAGGGATCTCCTTATCTAACTTTAAACTGTAAATCAAGACACGAAGACGTGATGCTGGAGTAATACAGTCTCTATCATGCCACTAAATCCAACAAAGTCACTGCTTGCTTATAAATTGACAAGTGTGAATAAAGGTTTAAAAATCCATCTTTTTTTAGTTCTGAATGAAATGAAAGGAAAGAAGTAAATATATTATTTACTAAGGACACTTTATTTAAAAAAAAAAATCTTACAATGAATAAAAAAGAGTAATAAAATGAATTGAAAGAGTGCTTTTTTTCCTTATTATTATTCAAGGAATATTGCACATTTTTGCTAATAAATAATAACTTACTATGGGTAAGAAATAAAAATTATAACCCAAAAAATTAATTTCCAGGTGGACTCGGCCTGAAGAGATCGAAACTGGAATCATCTGGATTGGCCGCATATCCTGGAGGGCCTGGGCAATCTATATTACTATTCTTTATTAGTATGATCGCAGCTGTTGCACTTTTTACCTTCTTTATCGTCCATTACGAGAGGGTGTAAGATTTTTTTTCCATTGATTATTACTTTATACCGAATTGATTTTTTTAACAAAAATTAAAATGAAAGAGAAGGTTACAATTCAACAAACATTATTGTTTATAATGATGTATTTTAAAAATTTAACTACCAAAGAATTCTTTTGGAAAAGTTCACTTATCAGTATTTAATTGTTTATATTAAATTTCGATTTTTCTTTAAATATTTTATAATTTTTATATTACTATAACAAATGATGGCACGGGCATACAGTTATATTGCGGTTCATAGTTTTAGAGTCGAATCTGATAAATATTCTTCTTCTAAGCAGCAGAAAAATATTAGATTTGCCAAATTTACTCCACTAAGTGAAATAAAGTATATATTTAGAAACTATAGTATCTAAGGTAACTAATTATACGTAGTGTATTTTAATATATCTAAATTCATCCTAATATCTATGCCACAAAAAAAAAAATTCTGTTGTTCTCCAGTTAGGTTAGTTAATCTGGGAATCTGGTTGGAAGTAAGCGTTGGAAAGTTGGAAGTTTTTTCAATCTGTTCATTAGACGTCAAATAATAGTAACCTAAGTTTTCCCTGTTCAAAGTGGTGAGCCAAGGCGGGAACTCCCAAATTTTCGGACTTTTTTCAGTTTTTGGCCTATAACATTTAAACGGCGTACCGTAGAGAAAGTTTTACACTATTATAAATTAAAGAACATTAAATTCTGCATAAAATTAGTACATCAAACTTAGGATCAGGTTTGACAAAAGAATCAAAATTGAAAATGAAAAAACATCGGGACCTCTGTTGAGAATAGAAAGGGATCTTGGAGGAAAATTTTGGAGAAGTTCTGACAATTTGTTCATATATGCTTTATAGGGTATTTATTACGAATTTTAACTTTGTTACCTCGGAAAAAAGCTTATATATATATATATATTTTTTTTTGTGTGTGTTTTTTTTAGCTCATACCTGGAAATCAGACATTATTCAAACAAGATCTAATATTTATTTTATAACTTATTAAAGAATAGTAAATTATCTACAATGTCGATTCTATTTTATTGGATGCTCCGTTTTGCAGCCAACGCGTGTCGAAATTACGAGGCGGAATATCTCAGTTAATCTTAGAGCAAGACTTCTCGGAGGAAAGATTTGTGGAAGTTCTGAAAATTTGATCGTTTTTACTTTTTAAGGTACTGATTACGAATTTCAACTTAGTTACCTTGAATTTTCCCTGGAAGTAATAATTTTTTTTTTTTATACTTCTGGGAAAAATTCGAGGTAACAAAGTTAAAATTCGTAATCAATATCCTACAAAACATAAATGAATAAATTTTCAGAACTTCTTCAAAATGTTTACCGAAATCTATTTCTCAAAGATTAATTCCGCCTAATAATTTTGACTTGCGTTCCCTTCAAAACGAAGTTTCAAAACTAAACAATCTTGAGAATCGAAATAGTAGATAATTTAATCTTCTTTAATTTGGTATAAAACAAATATTATAACTCGTTTGAATAAGGCATGATTTACAGGTATGAGCTAAAAAAACGAAATATTTATGTGTTTTTTTTTTATATTTCCGGGAAAATTCGACGTAAAAAAGTTAAAATTCGTAATTAGCACCCTACAAAACATAAAAGAACAAATTTTCAAAACTTCTCTAAAATTTTTCTCCGAGATCCCTTTCTGGTCTCAACTTGTGCCCCGACGAATTTAGATTTTTCTGTCGAACCGAATCCAAAGTTTGAGGTACTCATTTTACGCAGAATTTAATGTCCTCTAGTTCATAATAGAATAAAAGTTTCTCTATGCTCTATGCCCGTTATAGGGCAAACATTTAAAAAAGTCCAAACATTTGGAGGTTTCAACCGCCCCTCCCCGCCTTGGCTCTCCACTTAGAACTTAAGTTGCTATTATCTGACGTCTAATGGACAGATTTGAACCATTTCCGGCTTTCCAACACTTACTTCCAAATCGGGTATCCAAAAGGTCTAGATTACCTGATCTAAGTTTGTGAATTTAAACAAAATTTTCCACTTCATTTGTAAAATCTGCAGACCTGCAGTTCCGTTCTAGTATCTAGAGTATTGAAGGGGCAAATAACTCAAGTTGGATTTTTCAGTAGCTTTTATGTATAGGATCATCACTATATATATATATATATATATATATATATATATATATATATATATATATATATATATATATATATATAATCTAAGTGATGGTCCTAATAAATGGCTCCCATATCTTAAAATAATAATATTTTTTTAAGTAACACTTCATTCATGAAAATTTGGCTATATTTGAAAAAGTTTTAGCCAATAGGTTTTAGAAATGAAAGTGCAAAATTAGATCAGGAAAACAATAAAATTAATCTGAATCGTATAACATTCATTAATATAATACAATATTATCTAAAATTGAAATATAACATAAATCGAATTCTTGCATATGACCGAAGTGTTTTAGATATATCATTTTACCCAAAATTTTTAACATTAGAAATTCGGCTGATAGTCAATACTAAATTTGAAAAGAATAAAGATAAAAAGTAATGTAATACATATTTTATATATCATAATATATATATGTATATATATATATATATATATATATATATATATATATATATATATATGTATATGTATATGTATATATATTAATAAACATATTATTATTATTATTTTAAGATATGGGAGCCATTTTCTAGGACCATCATTAAATTATTTCTATCTCACATTACATAGAATTAGATTATTTAGATTTTTTTAAATATGTAATACAAACTTTTCAGTATATTCTTATGCAAGATATTGTTCTTATGATTGTTTACGATTAATTTTGATTGTTTATGAATTCATTTTTTGAAGTTTTACTGATCATTATTATTCAGGACCTCCATAGGACAATTGTTTTCCCGGAACGACGACGGAAGATTTTCTTTCGCAAGATTTGAAAATCAATCAGGGGCCCTTGAGTTAGGAGGAGCGACTGCTCCCGACACTCAGCCAGAGGAAAATGCTACCAGAGAATTCGCCAATCCAATGTATTCTGAGGTGAGTATCCAGAGGAAGGGCTCGCCCCACGAACGGTTCTAATAAATACAAAACACAATTTATTTATTTATTCAGTAAAAAAAAAACATGGGAAACTGATAGCAGCAAACGATGCAAACAACAAAATTAAATACACTGACTATTAAAATAGTAATAACCCGTATTTTTTAATAATTAAGGATATTAATCCTCTAAAATAAAAAATAATCTTTTTAAATGATGTTATAATATTTTTTTTTAATCTATTAAATAAAATACAGGTATTGTGTATGAAATTTTGAAATGAAAAATTAAAAGTATGAAATTAAATAATTTTTACACTGTATAACATACATTGACATACCGTATTAAATTTCATATAATGCCAGTTGTCCATCTGGTGAGAAAATTATCTCAATGTGCCTGAGTCTGTGAAATGTTCACTTTCGAAGTTGGAAACCATTTTCTACAAACATTTTAACCCGTAGGGGCTGCTGCACCATTTGGGACTCTCAGAAGTTTTTTCATTCGTAAAGTTTTTACTCTTTCAATATTGTTCATTCTCAGTGTAATGTCAGCATTTGAAATTCAAGCAATGCTTTCCTTTAATAGCTATGGTAGGGGATTAAAGAGATAGTAAAAAAAAATATAATAAAAATACTGATACTGAACGAAAGAATTTGGAAAAACTAACTACTTATAGATTCGAATGCACTTGCCTCTACACACATACTATAGTTACAAAAATCTCCGTAGATTACAACATAAACTATAATTTTGTCTGAAAAATAAATAAATTAAATGGTCGCAATCTTTAAAAAGATGAGGAAATAAAATAAAAATCCAATAAAAATTTGGCCTGATGATTTATTATATGAGTCATTTTTTGTTAGTGCAAGACTTTTCTAGAACATTCAAGACAGATAGGTTCTTCACTATGCAGGTATTATACATTATGCAGGTACATATATGAAGTTATCCTTTCATTTTTGTACGTTCTCAATGTACAATATTACCAGATTTGTGAGGTGGCTTCTGTTCATATTCAGGCAAACGATCACAAATGTTGTTTTTTTCTCAATATTAAAAATGTTTTTACAATACGGAATCAATATTTTTCAATAATGCATTGATTTTTTTTTTTAATAGTAAATGGACGATTGAATCTAAACTGCAAATGTGACTTGTTCAGTTGCATAGATAACTTCAATATAAAATTTATTAATATGATTACGTTATCTTAATGGGAAAATTCAAGAAAATGTGACAATAAAATGTAGTATGCCGATTATTTATCATTAAAAATATGAAAACGCAATACTGCTGAGTGTATATAAGTTTGGGAGACTCTAAAGGGCAAAATCGCTTGTTGTTGTATTGGGAGTACCATGGAACTAATAAGTTTTAGAAAAAAATAATTTCTTGGATTTTATGGAATATGAAACCGTGATTCCTTAACTGGCAGCTCACCACTTGACCGATCATTGAATATTAACAATTTTTTTCCCCTGAAACTTTTAGTTTGCTAATATAACTACTCAAATATCCTATGCAGGTCTCAGAGACTCCTAGTGGCTCCTTCAGGTAATATTGGATTTGGGAATCCAAGAAGATAAGAACAGCTAAGATAATAGCTCCGCCTGTTAGAAAATAGTTGTGTGGAATTGACCTACACGAATTGACTTTTTAAAAAAAATTTTATTGCCGCCACAAAATTTAAAATCACCCGTATATGCAGTTAAATGATAAATTGTACAGTTATTGGCCCAAAAGTGGCCGGCGGAATGTGTATTCTATCCCGCAACGCCGCAATGTCCTGCGGGCTCAGTCAATATCAGACATTTCCTTTTTGAACTGATTCCGTTATTTTATATTTCTGCGATACGTAATAATAATGGATAATTTGTTTATAATTTTGTTTGGATTGTTTCGACCATTAAGGCGCTAATTTATTAGAAATCACTGCAATTGACCGACTTAATACTATGAACCTCTCTAAATTGTTTTGCTTGATATTGGCAAGTCTACTGTTGGCAGACTTGGGTTGCAGACTACAGGCAAATTTAAATAGCTTGGACTCCTCAGATGATCAAAATATTAAAATTGTTTGTCAATTTAACCTTGGAGAAGGCGCGTGAGGTGCAGGTGTCTCCCAGTAGTCTACAGCTCAATATACGTCAACGTATGTCTACATTGGGGATCTGAAATTGCTAGTAACTGTCTCCTTAAAATTACATCTAGGATTGCATATTGCCAGTATAAGCCTCACTTCTGTCAGTCATCTACGACTTGATTTTTCTCTAAGAACTCTCTAGTAGGGATACAGTTATACCCCGCGCGCCTAACTACATTTCATTTTTTCTTGCGTTAAATCTGTGATATGCCTATCTTTGCAAGCCTTTAAACTGATTATTTTTACTAATATTTTAGAAATACTTATTCGTTTTACTTTATGCTTTTAAAAGCTGTTTTGTTTAACAATTTGAATTATACATATAATTTCATTAAACTGAATAACATTCATATAAATACATAAGTAACTGTATCATTCAAATAACTATGATTTTTCACATCAATTTTAAGATGTTTTTTATTAAATACAATCCAATAACTATTTATTTAATAATTTATTGCTTTATTTCAGTTAGTTAAAACTATATTTTTGTCATATATTTCGTTTATAACGAAATATATTTTGTTTTTATCATTGCCAAACATCAGATGGTAATATTTGGGTAAAATGGCTAAAAGATCTTGAAGAACAAAAGGAATGAAAAGAAAAGTTAAATATCAATTGTCAACTGCTTTAATGTAAATTTTAAAATGGATACAAATATTTAAAATAAACATTAATAGTTTATTTCACTTTCTAGGTATTCTTTTTTCCCTGAAAAACAAATAATTTGTGATATTTAGGAGAAAAGAGAGTTTAATGATTTTTTTTTTTTTTTTTTTTTTTTTTGTGGGGGACGTGCTAATAGAAATCACGACGCCTACTCAAAGGTTAAAAGTACTATTATCTCTCCTGGCCAAAGGTGATGTGCCTTGCTTGTTTGATTGGGGTGATATGCTGTGCCTTGTTTTTGAGAGGAAAGAGTTAAATTATACTATCTCACCCATGTCTTTCCAAATACAGCCAAATAGCTCTGAGATCAAATTACATCTAAATAAGACGGAAAAGTGAAGATCTCTAGAGTATGAATTTTAACATCTCAAACCCACCGACAATCATCACAAAAAGCCAATATATTCTTTAGCTTAACTTGCAATTGCATCCTGCACAAATCCCATTTTTATCTAACTCCATTATTATTATGATTCAGAAACCAGGAAAATTTTCCAATACTAGACCTAATCATACAGACTTACCCCAATTCTACCCATATTTAAAAAAAAAATGCTCAAACTTTCATCACATAATTGTTTAATAAAGTTTTCGAAATGTGGACCAAAAATCATTTTTACTTTTAGCAAAAAATATTGTACTATACTTTTCACATTTAACTCCCTCATTCGCAGATTGATATTTTTATCATATAGTTTATGTATATAGTTAATAATAATACATTTAAAACACAGACTAACAAATTTTAAAGAAATAATGCGTTATTAAGAATTTTATGCGTGTGTTTAATAAGGAACTAACACTGATTTTTATATCGCTACTTCAAAATTGGTATTGTTTGCAGGATCAGGGAATATTGATCAAAAGAAAAATCATTCCAAAAGATTTGGGTAGCGAATCCTTGCTATCATCGAGTGAGGACTCCAGCTTGAGTGAGGCAGAGACCGAAATTATAGTCGGTATTCCAGATCAGAGGAACATGGAAGAAATAGCAACGGGACAGCTTATAGACTAGTTTTGTAACAAGTTATATTAGTCAAAAAAATCAAACCATATACATGCTATAAGAAAACAATATGTATTGTATTATAATATCGTAATTTAGTAGATTGTAATATACGTCCATTTGTGACTGATGTTTTGTGAAATAAAGAAATAAAATAAATTACTTTTTGATTTTTTGGGTTAAGAAATAAGAAATGAAGTTACAAGATTATATTGTTTAGCACCTAAAGTGGGCCATTTTGTGTTCTTAAAGTGGACCCCTATTTGTGTTTCGATAGCCGACGTGTAAGTTTTATTTTTTAATCAGTTTTATTGAATGTTACAAATGAGAATTAAAAGTTTTGCTATGTATTACCGTTACTGATGTGGAAAAGCGGATAAAAGTATGAATTAAATAAGAGGTAATTCAATTTATTAGAGTGCACTACATATGTGACTTCTGTGAATAGTGACTATAATAAAAAAAAAGAGAAAAAAGCTTTTGAAGGTAGTTTTATCATTTTCCAGGCTCTTTCTTTTTTAATGGCTTCTACATTTCACTTTCTACATCTCATCTCATATATTCTATTAAATTACAATCGTTTGGTTTATGATATGAGCTGTTTTATTTCTAAATCCTTTCACACTATAAAAAATAGAATGTTTATGCACATGGGTAAGTCTTAGTTTCCAAAACTGACAATTAGTTGGAAATGAAATGTGACAGGAGAGGATATCTCAATAATATCAATATAGAAATATATGAGCTGTTTTGTTAACACATTTCTTTTTTGACAATAACAAAATTAAACAATGAAGGTCTACTTTACGGCCCTGACAAGGAGAGGGAGTCCATTTAAGGCACAGATATTCATGTTCTTAAAAAATTACATCTATACGAAATTTATAAAAAAGAAAGAAAATTAAATTGTTTCCAAAAAAATTCGTGTATCAAAGAACCTCATAAGTAGATAGATTTCCTTTCTTTTTTAGCGTTTAAAATTAATTTTACCTTACACCATATTGAAATTATTAAGCCAATGCAAATTTTGGTGCACTTCCTTTTACCTCTTTTATCCTTCTAGAGCTGTAAGGAATGATTAAGGAATAGCTGCAACTTTAAATTCCATATAAAAATGAAAGTGTGAATAGGTGCGGTATTTTTTTAATGCGTTAAGACAGCACCTCAATATTCTCGAGTCAGAAGGGGTACCGGTTCGAATCCTAATACATAATAAATCTCAGCCTTCCTCGATAGCACTTCCTTCCTGCCGGAGTCGAAGTTCTTAAGGACTTCAATCCAAATAAACAAAAACATTTCACATTTATGTTTAAAACAATTCAGTTTTAATTGTATGGCTAATACAACTGGCAATCCTGTCCTCCAGATCGTGCGGAAGAGAACTGTAGAAAAAGATGGTACTATATGGCGAGGCTATAGAGGTTCAGACCACCTTCAGCAGATCGCGCCAGTGCCGGGATTCGAACTAACAACCTTTGGGTTTGTGAGTAAGTGCGTTAACCCGCTCGGCCAGTTCAATAGACTTCTATAAACATAGGTATATCTATATTATATCTATATTTATATATAGATATAAATATATATATATATATATATATATATATATATATATATATATATATATATAAATATTATTTAGTACCATTCATAACAGACTATATATTAGATTAGTTTTATTCTTTCTATTTAAAATATTGGACAGATTGTGATGATTGAAGTATTCTATTGTTTGTACGTAAGTTTATTAATATATTTTTACATACGCTGAGTGCGAAAATTAATTTCTTGTGCTCAATCAATATATATTTTTTTAAAGTTCTTAGTGCGTTTGATTTAATTGCAATTGCCATGCAATGTCTGGGTTACGGCACTTCACATTATAAAATAATAAGGTTATGTCCGGCGGCGGTTACCACCAAGTATTGCCAGGCAGGAATAATTATGTAATTGAATTAAACCATGTACCTATGTAATGTCCTATGGCTGCAACACTGGAGTAACCAACAATTGCCTGGCCGGGCAGTATGTTTATGAAGTGCCAACGTGGTGGACAGTTTTGAGTTTGCGTTGCTGTGTGTGGTTGCGTTTTTTTTTTTTTTTTTGAACTTTTTGTTATTTATACCAATTGCACCCAGTCAAGTTTATTTTTGTTTTCTAAGAAGTTTCTTTTTATTTTCAAGTGAGTTTATTTTCATTTCAATATATTGCTTTTTATTTTTATATCATTTTTTATTAATTTTAACGAAGATCCTTACATCCTTCAAATTGGTGACCCCTACGTGATGTCCCCGCCGGAGACGAAGGAAGGAGTTGAGTTAAGCGCTAATGGGTCTGGAGCCAATGCTAGGATCTCAACAGCATTCTGAGTAGCCGACCTAGAATTGTGGTTTTGCCAAGCCGAGGCTGTTTTTAGTACATCTAAACTTACAAGTTCGCGAATTAAATTCCAGTTGGTGGTGGCGAACTTGGAATTTAAAATATTGAAGTAGGTGTCGGATTTAGTAAAAAATCCTCCAGCAGAACCGTATGAGACCGGCTGATTTCTACTTATGCCGAGTCCGAAAACCAGCGGATAAGAAAGTTGTTGGAGGGTAAACACCTCACAGATGGAGAAAGACCATCAAATTTTTTAAATGAATTAAGGAGGCTAGCAGGAAGTTCCGTTTCTTCTGAATTACTCCGCACCATGTGGCTTGAACCGCTTCCTGAAAGGATGCAAGCTACACTGGCTGTAACCTCAGAGACATCCCTCGACAGACTTTCAGAGATTGCGGCCGCATCGCCGAGGTTTACGAGCCGAGTGTTAGCCAACTGAAACACACACAATCCCGTAACTCTAATTCAGTTTCACACCTCGAAGAGATAATAAAGAAATTGAGCCTGGAGGTGAGCGAACACAATGGCCATATGACCCGCGGCCGGGAAAGAAGAGCATACTCGAGAAACCGGGGACGTAGCCGCTCACGTAGCAAAAACCGATCGCTGTGCTACTATCACCCCAACTTCCGGGAGAAGGTCCGCAAATGCCTAGCAATCCTGCAGCTGAAAGCCCACCACGCAACCGGGAAACTAATCTCAGCGACTGAGGGGGCGGACTCCGTCGCTGATATTCATCACCGCCGATTATTCATCGGAGACAAGGCAATGGGAGATAGATACTTGGTCCACCTTGCTCGGAAGGGGTTTGGTGCCCTGAATGAATGTAGTAGAAATGTATTAGTACAACAACAACCCACGAAGAAAGGACTTGGATCTAGTAAGGTAGTGTGGGGTCATGTTTTGTCGGGGAAATAATCACTAAGACTGAAAAACTAAAAAAATTGTCAAAATGAAATATAAATCAGAAAGTATTTGGAAGAACAGCTTCTGAACGTTCCATCTACCGCAAAAATAAAAAATAAAAATAAGGCCTAGTGATTTAATAAGGCCTATAAACACCGAAACAGCCGTACAATAGAAGTTGAAAAATCCAACTTAATCAACAGGTTGCTATGTTTTCGCAAATAAATAAAGATCAGCAATGATTCCCCACAAGGCGGTGCCATTTTATATGCTATGTTTTAATTAAGTTGATTTGAATTACATATTAGATGATAATATTACTCTGCATAGGGATACCATTGGATTATCATTGAGGATGATGATCCCAAAATTACTGAAGAACACGATTAAATATTAATTACCTGTTGAATCCTCTAAATTGGATACCTTTCCAAGAGCCTGATTTGTGAAACCATTGTTTAATAATTACCCAATTACCCCATGGAGTTTAACTATGGAGTGATTCAGACTAGGACTTAGCCATTAAATGTTTTAACATAAATATCTTATCTGGAAATTAATTGATGTAGGTCTGGAAATTCTATGGTGGTTGCCTGCCTGATGACTCAGTAACATCCCCATCAGTGCCTCAGAATATCTTGAACCATAGTCTGGGAAGGAGTAAAAGCCAGTGTCAGCTAAAGAGTGTCGTCATCAAAGTCAGGACAGAAAGAGAGTGTCTTCGTCGGCAGTCAGCCATAGAACCCGAGACAGAGTATCTTGATCTTCACTTTCAGCTTTTATTCCTCCTTCTTGGGCTGTCTTCACACCTTTCGAATAGTAGGGGGTTAAAGAAATTTGTTGATTGGCTAGATCCCCGGCAATAGGCGGTATTGGTTTCGTGATTTGTCAATCTGTATTCCCAAGAGAAGGAATTCTGGGACTACCTCAGAATGCATTACCAGCCTCTAATTGAATGATATCTTTCCCAGGTCGCCGCCGTTTTTTCGGCACGTAAGTGGGGATCCGGAACTGACTTGTTTCCTAAAATTGATTACATCTTTCGAGACGGACCACATCTTGTCTTCGTTACACTGCCTAATTCTCTATAGGTTTTTAAATGATTTCGTATTTCTAAGGGTAAAGACTGGTTAAGTTTTGTAGTGACGGCTGCTGTCACATGTCAATTATAGTTCCTTGGACGGCCTGCTTACCTGCCTATGCCTCATTTATAGATTTTACACTTTAGTCTGTTATTTATTTTATTTGACTTAAATAATCTTATTCAAGATTGATACATAACAAGGTTGCAACGATTGGAAAAATAACTCGTTATACCTTAGCAAATCTCGAGGTTAATTTGTGATACATCAAGATTTGAACGTCATGCTCCCAAAATGACAGTTTTTATAAGTTCAGAATTATGGATTTAACGAGACAATTACGCACTTCTCCGAAAACATTCTTACTCCACATTATCTTATTTGGTAAAGAAATATTATTTCTTTACCAACGGTTATAGAATGAGATGATGTGGTTAGCGTTCATGCTCATCCCCAGAGTTTTCTCCTCGGCCCAATTCAGGATGACCCACTTTATTTAGTTTAGGTGATGTAACGGAATAAATAAATTATCAATCGTTACCGGACTCGAACCCGGGGTCGGTAACTCGGAATCCAGTGCCTTACCTAGTGTGTTACCCATATAGTTAAATAAACGGATATTATACAGTATGCTTGCAAATTATAATATTATACAATTTTGCTAATAAACTATATCGAATTGGCAAAATGGCGTTTGAACGGTAGGCCACGGCTCCAACTAAATTATATATATATATACATATATATATATATATATATATATATATATATATATATATATATATATATTTATATATATATATATATATATTTATTTATAATTACAATAATTATTGCTTGGCAGCCCCACATGATGTTATACTATTGTCCAATACATTTGTTCACGGCTGGAATTTCTGTACTAAAAATGTGGGATGAAAAAAAGTAAGTTGTGTGGCCAATTTTTTTAATAAACTACTAGTTATCAGCACCGGAAATTTCTCTATATATTAAGTTAGCAAATGTTTATATTGTTAATTTTTTTTTGGTAAGGATATGAGCCTCAAGACACCGTAGAACGGATTCCACAAACAGAGGGTATGATCATCCTATCTTTTTGGCTAAGAAGTCAATCATCAACATTTTATAAAATTTAATATAAACAAATAAGTTGAGACAGCGCTTCTTTAAAGTTGATTTATATATAAAATGTTTGATACAAACATTTTTAGACATAACAACTTTTATTTAAAATAAAACTAAGAAAATACAAACCTATTCTTACATAGACAAAATAACAAAGACAGTTGTGGTAATTAATAATATAATAATGATAAAATATTTGCAATTATGCATTTTTTTTATTTGATTACTATATTCTTTACTTCTCACATTCCCCAAAGTGGATAAACTTTCAATAACTTCAATAAATTTCCTTCCTTCTTCTTTGCCATTTATAGCCATCCTTGACAATACAATGTTCACTGTACGACCGTGATGAAGGAACTGAATCAATATTGCACAATAATGCCAATAGAAGCAATATTTAACATATCGTACAAGAAAAGCCAAACTATTTTGGAGTTTGATCTACTTGATCTATTTTTTCAGTTTGATCTACCGACGATCAATATATTGTTCAATATATTAACGATAATATTAATGGCCGCTTTATTGAATAATATTATGTGGGTGCTTACTGTTGTCGTATTTCTATCTTGAGTTAGACTTTCACCGTAGAGACTTGCAGCGAGTGCCAATCGTTAACGCTAACTGTTGTTGTTATATATTTCGTTGAAACTGCTCACCGTACTGGCCAACTCCTCTCCCACTAATCATTCCAGTTTAAAATATTTTTAAATAAAAATATTAGGCTTAAATTTAATGGTTTTCACTTGCAGCAGAAAGAGAGCAGAAATACACACGGCGGCGGAATTTTCTTATTTATTCAACACTAACAATTTTACCTGGTTCAATACAAGGCTAGGCTATGTTTGTATTAGTTTTATCAATAAACTAATGCCCAATTACCAATTACTGACAAACTTCTTCAGAGTGATGGCATCTTGTAGTATTTTGGATAGAAAATAGAAGAATTGAAGGTGTATCTCGGAAGATGAAAATGTCTTTCATTATTTAATTTATTTAATGTTTATTGGATTTATATTTGAATCTCTTTTTTTTAAAAGACATTTTTTCATTAGTATAAGACCTAACATGCAATGAATTCAATCCTACAAAATTGATTGGATATAGTTTTCTTTAAATATTTAACAATTTTTCATTTAATTTTGTCTCTTACGACGAAACAATGAATGCAACATATGGACCATCGGAACGTGGTCAGCGGTCAGGACCTTCTCGAGCGGTCAGGATGCAGCAGTATGGATATGACGTCATACCTGGACTGACGATCGGTACTGACGAAATTCGCCTCGTAAAGCTGTAGTCAACTTTTGCAGTATCTGCCAGCCGCTACAGTGGGCAGTTCTAGTGAAATCTATCTGAGGACAGGTACCTGTAGTAAATAAGGTGTGAGGCCTTACCCGAAATACTACAGTATTGCTCCGAAATCTATCAAGCCTAAATAATTTATACAATAGAATTCTGAGCGGGCATGAATAGATTCAATATAGGAAATACTGATTTTTTTTTTAATTTTTATTTTTACTGAAATACCAAACGATCAATTTATAAAGGGATCGCTGTCTTCCGATAAATTCTTCAAAGATGATAGTGTAACTGAAGAAAGGGCGCATAGCTGAGGACTGAGGACTATCACTCAGCTGCATTATAGACCAGCGACCAATTTGCCTTTGCCGGAATCATTTCCATTAATATCGCGAGATAAATTGGCTCCTTTATGTGATAATGCTTTCGAGATAAGGTATTTGTCAATTTGTCAGAGGCACCATCCATTTTAATCACCTTTAGCTCCGGCTTATAATAGATCAAGGCTCCGAATATAGTGGATCCGTTCCGCGGTTCATTAAACTAGCATATTCATTTAGCCTCTGCAAAGGAGCATCCATAATTACCTCCGGGATATTTAATCCTACAACTATCACATGACTTACTTGAACAATTGTTTTTTCTCGGAAATGTTACACCTGTTTTAGTATGAATCTGATGATTCCGCTTTTAACTCGGTATACTCTGGTTCAGCATCATTCTTCTGCCTCTGTATTATCTGATTAAAACTAAACATCCTCCTTAAATGTGGAAAATTAAAATATATTATATACTAAAATTAATGAACTAGTTTTTGAATATATCTAAATAGTAGATTCATATTTCGAAAAAGGTATATATCGCTATTTCAATATATTGGGCATCGACATTTTTAATCTTTTAAAGGATCTTCTAAAGAGACACACATATTTATGGGCCGATATAATTAAGATATTGTTTTTATAATAACGATATTTCTGTTCCGACATAATTAAGATATTGTATATATAATATTGATATTTCTGTTCCGATGTAATTAAGATATTGTTTTTATAATATTGATATTTATGTTCCGATATAATTAAGATATTGTTTTTATAATATCCCTATCTCTGTTTCGATATTTCTATTGATTTCATTTCCAGTAGAATGTAAATATCAAGAAACAAGTTATGTCCTAATCTTCTTCCAATTCCTTTAATCATTTCTTTTAATTTTATAAAAATATTATATTATCAAGATATCGATATGTTTGACCGAGGTCGATATTTTACTATCGAAATCCTAGAACACAGTCACTATAGATAGTAACACGAACACGTCACACGACAAGTTTTATAATTTTTTGTTTGTTGAACCTGCCAATCTTATAGAATTTTGTTATTTTTTATAAAAAAAAAATATTGGTTTTCGATATAGAAATTTTAATATCGATATTAGGATATATTGGGACAAAAATATCGATACATTTTTTAAAATATTGATATATCGATACTTTTTCTACATCCCTATAATGAGGTGGCTTTAAAATCATTCAGTACTCTCAGGAGTATTGGAAACTAGGGGTAATTGCTTGAGATCTCCGAAGAATATTATATTAATGTCTTAAAAGAAAAATCAGGTTATTTCTCATTTGCAGCGTCTTGTTTTTGTTAAGAATTGAGTTGTAGGGCATACAAATCTCATCTATGGTCAGCCTCCTAATGTGCATCCACTGTAGTATTTCCCCCTGAAGCCTTTTCCTAGCTAACTCGCATATTTCAATTTTTCAGAACTTTTCATAAATAGATGTTGCTGATTTCACATCTCTAGCAAATTTCTCGTCCTACATCGTCTAGCAAAATTCTTCGACCCCTTCAACATTGTGGATTTCCCAACCTCTGTCTTGGTATTATATGCCAAAGAATACTTTCTTAAATACAGTGCTGATTTCATCAACACTGGTTGGTTCTTCAATTTCTTCGACCAGTCGTTCAGCTACAAGACGACTAATGTAACAGACTCCGAACCTCTAATATATTATCAATCAATCATTATGGTAAGCAAGCTATGGCAATAGCTCGGCCAACGGGCTGATGCGTGTTGACGGCTCTACTTTTACATCTCTTTTAAGAACGCATCATGTTCTTCATATATGTGAAGTTTGACTTAATTATCAAACGACGATCTGGCAGTCGATACCGTTCGCTATTTTGATTTTATTTGATATATCTTTGACTATTCTACGATTTCTTTTGGACATTGGCGCATGGTGCATATAGTCCTAAATGAATTTCATTGTTATCCTTTATGTATGTGAGTCAACTTCTCTTCAAGCTCAATTTCTCATTATATAATCGAATCCAGCATGGTAAACAAAAATGCACTAAGGATAGCAAATCAAATTGTAATTGGAGAGAGAAAAAACTACGTATCGTCTTTGGAGTGATTGAGTCTTTGAAATGGCCGTCAGAATAGTGAAATATAATGGATTCAGTTTATTATTGCATTTTATACACGCACTACTTCGGTTTGGCCCTATTGGCATTGAGACTGCAACTTGTGATTGCTGTCATCTATAAAAGCATTTACTGCAGCTATTTAGTACTTCGTACTATCAATGTTTGTTAGCCTTCTCGATACAAAAAATATCGGTGATAAAGCCGTTCCTTAAGGAATTCCGTAAATAAGAGGGACTTCTTTTGAATATTTCTCTTCAACATTTACCACTAAGGAGAGATCACTACGAAAAGTTTTTAAAATTAAAGAAAGTTGTTCCGGGCAGTCTAGATCAATCAATCGCTGGCAGACTAGGCTAAACGAGACGACATCAAAAGTCTTTGAGCAATGGATTGATATCCGTGCTTTGGTAGCTTTGTGGTTGAAATTTCGATTTACTTCTTCCTTTAGCTTCATTTAACGATGTTAAATGGATTAAAGTGTTTGAAATCATGCCTTGTCTTGTGTTGTTAATTCTCTAAGCCGACAGAAAGATTTTTCCAAGATGATCTTTTTGAATATTTTTTCCAGTTGAGGAAGCAAAC
Organism: Rhaphigaster nebulosa; assembly: GCA_948150685.1. Taxonomy (NCBI): domain Eukaryota; kingdom Metazoa; phylum Arthropoda; class Insecta; order Hemiptera; family Pentatomidae; genus Rhaphigaster; species Rhaphigaster nebulosa. The sequence goes on from OX411310.1 coordinate 34,878,299, forward strand.
TTATCGAACGGTAGGCTCGTTTCCTGTTTTTCCAGATTTAAAGATTGGAAATAAGGTTCCGAATTGCCATGTTTTAAGAAAAAAAACATGTTCATCCAGGAATTGAAAATTCCCACTAAATGAACAATCTCGCTTCTGGGAAGTTGTTTCAGAATTATCTGTATCGCATCCTGGAGCTCGGTTTCCTCATGTTATGCAAAAAATTAGTTTTATATTTTCAGAAGACACTACATATATGTGTGTTTTCCGTTCTTGAATTTCTCAATGAGATTCGTGCTGCCATGCCTCCGCTGGAATATTCTGTGAGATTTTTTGTTTGCTGCTCTGTAAAAAATCTGTTATACACTTGCACCGCTCAATATTAATTATCTCTAAACTCTATTTAAACAATATACACGCTTATCAAATGGTCATCAATGTAGACCACACTAATTGCAATCATGTATGTTACTATGAAAAAATGCACGACAAAAAACTGGTATACTTCGACTAATTCCCGATCATGACAGTTTATATGAAGGCATTACTATTTGTGCATTCTCAAAATTAATCAAGCAGTTTTGAACACTTGGCCTAGTTAGCGTGATTTGTTACTGGCCCATCATCATTAAATCATAGTCATCAAAGTTATTAATCGCTCAATTGAAATAATTAAAGAAAAAAGGAAAATCGTTATTGAGGTTAACGAGTCTTATTTATCAACGGAGTGGTTTGAGCTGAGTCCGTTTGACCCAAGCGGACTTTTCCGGTAATTGGACACAGAGGGCATTAGGTCGATTTGTAAAACCATCATCGAGTATCGCAGGATGTTGTGGGAGGGGGAGAGGGAGGAAATGGTCCTGGAACGAGGTGGTTAGCAAGATTGGAGGCCGCGTTGCGGTCAGTGCAGTTAGTCCTGATTTACCGGGCCGCTTCACCTCTCTCTCACTCACTCTCCCTCTCCCTCTCTGTCTGTCTCTCTCTCTCACTCTCTCTCTCTCTCTCTCACTCTCTCTCTCGCTCTCTATCTCTCATCAGTTCAGACGGACCCATTCAATTAACATAATTAGTACTATTTTATATTTAATGTTTGTATAATTGGTCCGACGTTGATTATATATAATTTCACCACCATTTTAATATCGACCGATAAATGATATCGACAGGTTATCAATAATTTAGCTTAAAACATAATGGGAACACGCTTTCAAATTATAAGCGTGAATTAATTAAAACATTGTAACAAGAAAATTAATTTATCTGTAGAGGAATAAATACCAAATGACATTTGATATAAAATATGTTTTTACCTCAAAATTGTACCTGTTATTAAACCAATTATGCTGTGCATTGAAAAGCATATAAATACACTAGCTGGCCCTGTAATGCTTCCCATTTACTTGATTTGAGTATATTTATGGATTAGATGAAGATAATTAAAAGGTTAAGAAAAATTATTGTATGCATAAATGTAGTTTTAAAATTAATTAGTATTACTAATTATTATTATTAATATCAGTAGTATAAAATTAATTGAAGTTCAAAATAGAATTAGTTCACCCGTTCAAGAGATAATCATGACAGACAGACCATTTCCCAACAATACGTTGTTTTATTTATTAGGAGACTCTGCAAAGCGTGGAACCGTTGAAAACTGCACATCAAAAATTTGGCCCGATCAGAATACTTTCCTGACGCTTATGTCATGCAGTTCCTTGGACCTGCAGCGGTAGAATAATAAAAACTTGGCTACAATAGCGGCTATTCTTTTCTATATTAGTATGATAGAGGTCTTACTATAATATAAGTCTTACTAAAACAAAAATAACTCTCGAATTATTGTACATTTAATTTACTGCAATGATTCTTATCTATTCATCGATGATTTGCATAATTTTATGGTGTTTGGGCAAAGGGGTACAAAACTTGTTTATTGACAGATATTATAATATGCCACAATCTTTGTCAATAAATAATTGTGATAACTATGATACTGTCATGCAAAAAAAAAAAAATAACCGCAATTAAGATGCATTAATAAAAATAATGAAGAATAATAAATAAAAGTAAGTAGTAACTAAATTATAATAATAAAATAAGGATACTAATCACTTCCATACTTTTATAAAATATTTACACACTCGGCCTGAGGATCCCTGAACCCTTCATCCACCCATGTTTGGGAGGTAAAGCAGGGTACTTTGAGGTCCCAGCGCACTTTCTCGCCTTGTTACTGGAAAGATGATTTTTATTTCTTGTTTGCGTCATTGGGTTCAAGTCATATTTGTTTGTATTTAATGAGCTTTATCTCGGAGAAAAAGGATATAAATCAATGAAACAGTGTTCTCAAACAAAGTATAACTTAAACCCAATGTGAAAAGACTGAATTGCACCCCTTTACTCAAACACCACAGAATTGTTATATGAATAAATGTCAAATGACTTCAAACCTGGTTTCTATGTATATATAAATAAAATGCACACACATACACACCCAGATAAACACACACACATATATAAAAAAGCAAAAACTCAAAAAGAGACCATCATCAGGACATACGCCAAAAAATCACATTTATGAAGATCAAATGCAGCACATCTCACATAAACCGTCCGGAAAGACGCATCAACCAGAGACAGAACATCACTCCAAGACATACAATCACAACCTGAAGAAAAAGTGAGGTAACATTGGACTTTTCTAAAATGCTTAACCTGATAGAGTAAATTTGATTCAAATTTCTATTCTCATTCCTGTAATTAACAGCAATGCCCAAATTTTGTGCAATGCGCATAGCCTCAAATATCTTTCTCTTCGAGCTATTCATTTCCTTATGAATCACTCTAACCTTATAAAAATTAAAAACACGTTTAAAAATGTTTGGATGCTGTTCTAATGCAGTGCTAGGCTCTTTCCTGTAAATGTTCTTGCAGTCGTATTGGTGTTGATACATTCTTCAGTGAAGAGTTTGGAATGTTTCACTAATGGATACCTGTTGCTGAGTTAATATTCTATTCTTCAAGGAAGTGTAAAACTTACTCATCTTATTTCCAATTATATTTTCAAGCTTGATATTATAAACATCAAAATCATTAAAAATATTTGCTATTTTCTCTGAAAGACCCTTGATAGAACTATAAGAAAAGATCACTATTATCTACCAAAGACATTTTCTCAGCTGACGAGTTGGTCCACTCTGGTTCTCAACGTCTCATATTAAAATAGCTTAGTGATTATATTAATGATAGAAACTTAATGATTATATTAATGATAGAAACTTCACAAATTATCTTGATTTTATTCGAAACAAAATATTCTATTTCTATAACGGTAGAACATAGAATCTTTAGAATTGAAAGGCCTGAAATGTCCTTTCTACTGCAAAAATACTTTAGATGGTAAAATATTTTAACATATTATTAATAAAGCACGTGTATCAATTTTTTAAATTGTATTTATTACGTGTTAACATAATTATGTTTGCTTCTTAGAAAATTTGAATAATTTCAAATTATCCCTCTATTATGTGACTAAGTTAATTCAGTCGCATTTGTGATTCTGAATAGAACATGATACAAGAGAAGATCAAACGGTTTCAGGGTTTACTATCGCCGTGGAAGGGAGCTGTAGGTTACACATTAGCTTTGAGCTCATCTTCAAACACAGCTGCTTCTCAAAGCTTTAATTACTTCCTTGTCTTATCTCGGATATTATATAGCAAACTGGGACCATGTCGTGGCAACGATATTTTGGATATTTCCTTCTCTTGAACGAATTATTTTCAACTATCAAAGAGGTTTAAAGTAATTTCTCTTAGAAGATGCTCAGTTCTGAGTACAAACATGAAAGCTGGAATTCGCTAGACTGAAAGGCCGAGAACTTTGTAATATTCAGTTTAATTCCGAACATTAGACATTAATTTTTAAAATTTTATTTTCAAAAAGTCTTTTTTTTAGGATAAAAATGATACATTTAATAATAATAATTTATTTTTCATAAAAATATACCCTTTCTAATCCATATTATATTTTCTTACATTATTAGGTGTCGTTTCGTACGATCATTGTCCATTTTCAAGCCACTTTATTCATATATCTACAATTGCATTTTAAAAAAATAGCTACATTTCTTATCAAACCACTTTGTTTACTCTATTCTGCATAAGTGTTACATTATTAGAGCACAAACTTATTACCTCACAATTTTTTCTTTCTTCATGGGCGATATTTAAAAAAATTCTGTAAATGTAAAAGCAAAAATAGCATTATTAATTATTGAAGTTCCAAATAAAATTATATAAAACACAATTTATGAATATCAACAAATAAAATCAACTATTTTCATAAGCTTCTTTCTAATGTATAGAGATTTTTCTAAGTCAGCATTGATACAGGTCTTTGCACCAACAGAGGATGCATCTGCACTGGATAAAGAATTGTTCTATACGACTTGGAGAGAACAATAAATCAATGCCGTGATAAGAGCACGAACATCATCCTGATCGGCGACTTCAACGCCAGAACTGGGTATGATCACAGGGGTGCACATGGTGTAATGGGTCTGCATGGTGGAGAAATGACGTTGAATAATAATGGCCAACGATTTGAATCGATAATAATCTCATGATTGGGAATTTCTTTTATCCACACAAAAGAATTCATAAATTTACCTTCTCTTCATGTGAAATAAGCAGTATCATTGATTATATTCTTTATGATCGGGACCTGAGGCAATACTTGACGGATATAAAAGCAATTAGAGGCGCCGAAATAAGCACGGATAATCTGTTGTTGGTAGCAGACACATGCATTCTGAAAGAGCGCAGACAGCAGACCAAGTCCTATGAAAAAATTAATATACAAGAACTAAAAGCAATCGATAAGCGAGAAGAGTATACTAAACTTCTAGAAGGAAGATTAAGAACCATTGACTTGGAATTTGGACTTGAAGAACTCTGCAGAAAGTTTAAGTCAACAGTTCTAACAGCTGTTGTAAATGTATGTGGTCTGAAGAAGATTAATACAAATGGAAAACGCACTAAGTGGTGAGACCAGGAAGTTAGAATATCTGTGAATAAAAAGAAAGAAGCCTAAAAGCATATCAGTCACTGCGTAAAGATCAGAACCTATAAGAGTACAGGCTCAGGCGGAATGAGGCCAAGATAGCTGTCCGTGAAGCTAAAAAGCAATCCTGAGAGGAATTCGGACAAGGATTATTATGAAAATATAAAAATATTCTGGAAGAAGACAAAAGCTCTGAGAAGCAAAAGTATTAAAAGGATAAGAAATGTAATGAGTGAAGATAATAAAATCCTTCTCAAGCTGGAAGAAATTCTAGATAGGTGGAAAAGACATTATGAAAATCTTTTTTCTGGAACAGATGTTGCCCATGGAACAGATAGTATGTTACCCAACGAGACAACAATAGAAGATAGTCAGGGCAATGAGGAAGCTATCTGGGATAATATCTTCATTCTAAGAAATATATAGAAAAGTCGTAGGAGAGAGGTAAGGCCATGTAATTTGCATTCTTAGACTTGCAATCCGCTTTTGATTCCGTTCCTAGGGATGGGAAGAATGGGAAGCCCTCCAAGCAAAGGAATTCCCAAAAAACCTTACAGATTCTATAAAATCAACATACTAAGACCCAAAATGGGTAGTACGCATGAATGGGCAAGCATCTAAGCCATTCCGTGTGGAACAGGGAGTGAAGCAAGGAGATAGCCTAAGCCCACTGCTCTTCATTACACTAGTAGATGAAGTCCATAAAATTTGCAAAAGGAGGACAGCATGGATATCGTTGGGAAAGTGGAATCTCAGGACAATCCTCACAAAATGTTCCCTGTTCGCTGATAACTTTGTCCTTCTTGGCGATACTAAAGAAAAGTTGCAACAAGCAATAGTTGAGTGGCAGGAGGAGCTTCTGCGTAAAGGAATGAAAATTAGCTCTACCAAGATTAAAGTACTCGTAGTCTCTAGAGAGAAGGAAGCAGACGTGCATTTCTACTGCAATGGAGAAGAATTAGAAAGCACTAATGACTAGTACCTGGGAACAATTATTTGTAAGTCGGGAAAGATAGACCAAGAAATTTTCAATAGAATAATAAAAGCTAACCAGGTCCACACTGAAAGGTATACGGAGGAAGGGAAAGAAGGAGAAGAAGAAACTTATTACCTTACAATTTTTTCTTTCATCATGCGCAATATTTAAAAAATTCTGTAAATGTAAAACCAAAAATAGTATTATTAATTATTGAGGTTCCAAATAAAATTATATAAAAACAATTTATAAATATCAACAAATAAAATTAACTATTTTCATAAACTTCTTTCTAATGTATAGAGATTGTTCTAAGTCTCTATACATTAGAAATATCAATATTTATTTGCATTAGTATTCCACCCACCCACTTAGTTGGTTTTTTATTACTGCTAAGTCTTCTAGATGCTTACTAGTGTTTATTATTCTGTTTTGATTAAACTTTATAAATGATTAAATATTAATTGTATTTATTATATCATCATAATGCTTTCCTATTATCTGCATGTCTTTTTTTGATTATATAAGTTGATTCTACATCTTTTTTTTATTTTATTGTTGTTTACTTTATTCAGAATTTCTATTTTGTTAAAATAAAATTTATGGTTTTTCTGTATACTATTTTTTGCTAGCGCTGTAATATTGATATTTTTAGATTACTCACGTTGGTATTAAATAATGTAAGAAAGTATAATATGGATTAGAAAGGGTAGATTTTTTCTTGAAAAATAAATAAGTGTGATGAAATTTAATTTTATGTTATTAATAAAACCAAATCAAAACTGCCTGTCCGTATTTTACTTTATTAAGAATAAAAAAAATTAAAAAGTCTGTCAATTAACTCAACCTTAAAGTTTGTGACCTTTAACAGGGTTAAGGTTTAGCATAATTTTTTTTCAACTTACCTCTGAGCCAATTTGATGGCACTTCCCAAAGCCATGATCAAGCACAAAAATTACTTTCTATTTCCATTTCGTCAATTTCCCCAACTGCGTTTGTAGCGTTAAAGCTTTTTATTTTTATTTAAATATAGTAATGCCGCGGTTTGGACGAATTTCACGAGTTGATTTCGGCATTTTATAAATTAAACAACATTTAAATTAATTTAATTTAATATCTAATGTTATGATTTGAAGTCTCAATTTGGATCTTAATTTCAAATCTTAATAAGATGCTTTAACGAACATATTTTTCGTTTTCAAAATGTTTTTAGACAGTGAATGAAAAAAACGAAATCATTTGGTCAACACCCTAATAGAAGTAGAAAGAATAGAAGATCAGAAAGAATGACAATTGGAAGAAATTTAAAGATAGAGAAAGATTGAGAGAGAGATAGAAAGAGAACTGACTAATGTATTTTGTACTAAAATATCAGAGAAATCTTAGCAATTTGATTTGGAAAAGATAGATTATAAGCACAAAATATGATTTAATTAATAAATTAAATTTGATGATGACGCGATAGACATCAGAGCTTTGTGACCAAACAAAAATTAATCAAAAATGACCTAGTAACTCGACGGGAACCACTGAACAAATACAGGCAATGGTCGTTGTTTCATACGCACTTCTAATTGTTGCTCAAGCGTTAACCGCATACGAGTATACGGCAAATATGCATTACCACTCGCATTTGTGATCCAACAAACGTGACAAGAAATTATGGATGGCGTGTTTCAAAATGAAATGTGAATTAGAGGAGGTTCCCCTCAATGGCGGTAGGCTGAAGATGACAGTTCAATACGGCGTCATCCTCCCTGAGACAAGTGATAAAATATTCGGGTCATGTTAGCGGCCTACATGACTACATCTTGATCCTATTATAGTGTGCCTCTGCGGTTCGACTTGCGGTGTATTGGGGATATAGAATCGCTAAATAAGCAGATCAGAAAATATGTTATTTCAGAATATTTACTAATTAGAAAATAACAAATCACTAGTAACACTAGCAATTATCAAGTGCTATTAATATCAACTGCATTTATTCAAAATCTATATGGCATAATGATGGGATTATTGCTATTAATTGAGGCGGTGATGTGGGAAAGACGGTAAGCTAAAAAAAGTCGAATTACTGTTCTTAATAGGAAGCAATCAGACCAATCTTGTGGAAAAAAACGGTAAGTGAATCGGCAGAATAGATTATTTACTACATATTTGGCCGATGGTAGTTTTAAACACTATCCATGTTTGTTGACGTTATTCTGTTCTGTTGATGAAGTTTTATTCATCGAAATACCTCCTAAACTATCTTCTTACAAAATGGAAATAAATTACTATCATTATTCTATTACAAACATGAAATATTCGTTCCAGGAGTCACCGTGTTCGTACTTTCTTATTTTAAGGTTAAGTGTAAGTGTCTATACAAGTGTCTTGAACTCTATGGCTAAGGTTATTTACACAACGAATTTCGGTCAGAAAATCCAGACAATCTAACTAGCTTTGTGTTTGGTTTGATTAATATTGTTCCTGTAAAACAAAGACTCTGCGTAGTGTCGATAATCCTGCGGTGAGCAACAGACAAATACAATAATACAATAATTATTATACAATAATTCCTAAAAAAAGTTATATTCAAAATAGTAGGAAGCCATTCATTGGTATTCAACGTTTAACTAGTCAAAAACTACACTCTTATCGAGAAAAAGTAGCGCGGGAATGTTGTTTTAAAAATCTCCAGTAACGAAAAAATTCAGTCGTCAATAAACCTAAAAACAGAAAAGAAAAAAATGATAAAGGGATAACTGGCTATGATGAATTTTTTGACGCTCTCGCAATCCGAAGAGTACCGAAGAGAATCCCGTGACGGTCTGAATGGAGTAATTATATGCCGCTATTGCCTTGCGCATCGCCGCGCCCGGTTCCAGCCCTTGCTCGACTGATACACCCGCAGATGTTTCTCAGAGTTCTATGCAGTCGCCCCTGCTTTTGGGGTGTCCTGGGATATTGAGATGCCACTCTACTTCTAATTTCCTCATTTCTCCCTTTTTAGTCTGGGCGTTCGGTCAAACTCTATCTCTGCGTCGGACGAAATTCGCTCCGGCACCCCATAAAACTGGAACCAAGCCCGCAGGGCCCTCAGCATCGCTTCCGCTGACTGTTCTTGGACAAGGTGGGCCATCGCCATTTTGCGAAAGAGGTAGACGACCGTGAATCACTTGCACCCCCGCCAAGTGAACGTATCTACTTAGATATCTCCTAACGGCGACTTCGCAGTCGGTATTTCTACCTGTTTACCCCAAGACAGGTGTCTATCGTACTTTGTGGTGAGGCATACTGAACATGCCCCGATGGACATCCCTTCACCAAAATACCGTCACCCCATCGCCTGCAATGTTTTGCTTATCCCGCAATGATTTATGTTTTCCTGGAGGTAGGCTAGCTTTATTTTCTTCTGTCGGCCCTCGGCCCGCACGGTTTTCACTATCCGCCGGCAGCGGATGAAAGCCCAGTCTACCCATTTAAGCTCGGACATCCATAATCTTCAAATTTTTTCCTAGACCGTGGTGTTCCCCGCTTATAGGTAGAGCATGGTGCGTACCCTGGCTTCGAGGAGTCTTTCAGTGCCCTACAGATGTTAGGCCTGAAGTGGCCGACCGCCAACACGATTCCCAATAATTCCCGTTCTAGAACGCTGTATCGCGTCCCCAAGGCGTCTGATGGCGTATGCCATCGGGCGCTCCTCGCTATCCATATCCTGAGATAGCACTGCCCTCATCGCATACTCATCCGCATCCGTTGTGATGTTAAATTCCCTCGCGAAGCCCGAGAAAACCAGGACGGGCTCCTGAGTATACTTGCAGATGTTCGCCTTCATCAGCGATATTACGATTATCCTCGCTTCCTTCTTCAGCAACCTGTTGAGTGGTACCAGGTACCAGGCACAAGCCACCGATAACAGCTGAGAGTTTATAGCAATTGGCGTATTCCCTTCACGTCTCATCACCGCCATTCTCTGGATGAATTCCTTATTGTCCGTGTTCGGTTTCACTCCCTCCTGGGAGATCGTGTGCCCTAAAAATTTTATCTGGTGTTGCCACAAGATCAATTTTTTCCTCGACCACCTTTGTCCGAACTGGCGTATTCATTCGAACACGCTGCGCAAGTGTGTCACGTGTTCGGGTTCTGTCTTGCTAGGGATAAGTCCCTAAACGCCCAGACCAGTAGATCATCAATAGATATCTGGCATATTGATTCATCGATCCACCGGACGAATTCACCTATAAGGGGTTTCCAGCCCGAACGGCATTCGCGTGAATTCATGATGCCCCCTCACAAAAGACAGTTTTATGTTGGTCTCTAGGGTGTATCTCGACTTGATGATATCCCCGCGTTGAGATATAGTGTACTAAATATTGTTGCCTATCCACTGAGCCTATCCAAAACGTCCTCGAATCTGGGGATCAGATATTTTTCGTACATCGTATTCTTGTTCAATTTGCGGTAATCGATCACCACACGGTACATTTTCGCGTCTACTCCCGGTGCGCCCTTCTTCTTCACCGCCCTTTGAGGACTATTATACAGTACTGCTTCGATATTGACATTTGAACGGCTTGTTTTTGGACGACCAGTGTGTTTAGCATCACCAATTGATCCTGTATGCCTGATTTTTTTTAATTACTCTCTTTACAGTTGCCGAATTTAAATCTCTATTCCGACCATATTTTGTACAAAATTTTCGAACTGTGGCCGCCTGACTTTCATTATTTTTGAGATATTGTTCAACAATCAAAACACGTTTTTTCGCTCGTGAAACTCTCCATTTTTACTAACCATAAACTGTCTGCTATTAAATTGACAGAAAAAATCTGTGTTTTTTATTTAATTCAAATCTTGCGTTAATTTTGGGACACCCTGTATATATATATATATATATATATATATATATATATATATATATATATATATATATATATATATATATATATATATATGTATGTATATATATATATATATATAATTAAACATTAAACAGATATATGACTATTAAAAACTATTATATAACCTATTATATAACTCATCCTTCGTGCCTAAGTTGTTGAGCATAAGGACATTAAATTCCAATAAACAAGAAACATCAATAATATATTCGTTTAATCAATTCTGTAAATAGCATAAATGTAATTGTAATTATATACCCGAGAAAATTGATATGTTTCGGCAAGCTCTTGGTTCGATTTTTCTAACTTAGAACTGACAAACTGAACAAGTAACCTATATCGCATGAGAGACTCTAAAAATTATCTTTGGGGAATCAGTTGTTCTCTTTGCAAACAGAAAGAGAAAAAAAAAGAGAAACAGAAATTATCGTCATTATTTTTTCTATACTCAATTTTAACACGATGAATCAAATAATGATAAAGAGAACCGAAAAAAAAATTGAATAAATGAATTATATAATAAACCATTAAAGATCCGTAGAACACTCATGGGAGCATAAATGGGAATTCTTACCATCGGCCCAAGTTTCAGGAACCATTTAAAAGACTCTTACAAAAGGCATTAATGTGAGCACCAGCGGAAGGGAAAGATGGAAGCTTATAATAGCTCTAAATAACTTGGTTAATTTCATTCCTTATTTGATTCCAAAAGTATCCTTCCTAACTTTAATGGAAAAAGTTGCTTTCAGAGGACAATTTAATCGAAATAGGATATTACACAGGCGCCAATACAGCTTGTCTGATCCCTATGCTTTGCTTTTAGACAGAATTTTCAAATTGCCTTTTAGACTGCCTTTTCAGAAATGAGTGAGACTGATTTTCAGTATTTGAAAAACGGACCTCCCAGAAGACAATGATTGAACAAAGAAACGCTGCACCCGGTTCTGCTGGGAATTCACCAAAAAAAATAAATAAAAAAGTAAAATAAAAACAAACTCCACCATCTAACATCCGCGGTAAATCTGCAACCAATGAAATAAACTCTCCCTCAACATTACCTACAATAGCTAAGTGATACCTATTTAAGCCCTAATTAATACTACAACTGATTCGTCCAACCACTGGCAGTTTTCTGAACCAGAGCCACCTGCAATATTTGTCAGTAATATTCACAACTTTATTAATCTCAAATGTGATCGGTCAAACAAGTTTCAAATGTTTCTCCAGAATAAATGACATAAAAATCGATGCGACCAATAAAGACAATTATAAACGACTCGTCAGTCATCTAAAAAAAAAAAAAAAATATGATTTCCACTGTTATCAGCTAAAAGAAGAAAAGCCCTACAGAGTTGTCTTGAGGGGACTCCATACCACCACTCCCATTACCGCCATCAAGAAAGACATAGAAGAACTTGGTCACATTGTGAGACAAATCTCCTGTGTATCACCCAACTGAAAAGTACCCACTACCACTGTTTTTCGTCGGCTTAGAGTCAGTACACAACAATACTGAAATATTTCAAGTCAACAGGCTGGTATATCTTGTATAAGATCTGAGGAGCCGATGTAGAAACAAAAATTAGTTCAATGCACCAAATGCCAAAATCTCGGACACTCAAAAACCTACTGTTATCTGCCTGAAGCCTCGTGACATTTCAATAGAATGTACCTGTGCAGAGTACACAGTGCAGAGGCCACCTGCATGTTAAAAAGATTGTATAGCTTATAAAAACATGCAACGTCAAAAAGCTCTTACCACAGACTTTAAATTGCAAAGGAATGAAGTTCCGGAAGACCAAATACCCTCGACGAGGAATGAATTTGTGACCCAGCGAACCTCTGTTCTCAACTAAAGTTCAACGACCTACGAGATCCATAAGTAAGATTAATATCTATTCAGATGTCTCCCACCCCAAGACCCAGCGTACTCCCATCCTATCCAAAATCCATCCGATAATACATCAATCCTTTCACCCTTCCTTCGTGACCATGAAGATACCTCTCATCACACTCTTTACCTGAGTCCTTACAGAAATTCTGCTCAATATCACACGATGAGCAAAAAAACCATAGCTGTCCTTCGGTGGGATGTCCTACAGAATCATCGAGACGAACTTGATATATTTCTCCATGAAGATTTCATAGAAATTAACCTGGTGACTGAAACCCATTTCAAATCACAATCTTACTTTTATGTACGTGACTACATCCCAGTCAGGCTCTTGAATCCTTCTTCAAAAATCTTCACCTCACTCCCTGATTCCTTTCGCTCCAACTGAAACCATTTAATATACCTCTATAGTCCTCTCGCCATTTTAACATAACATTATCAGCTGTATAGTGCCCTCCTAGTAATTCTCCACCTTATAATTACCTCTATTCCTTATTCCGATCCTTTTGTCATCATTGCTGTGGGAGATTACAACGCCAAAGAGCAACGGTGGGGATGTCGAACGTACCTTTCTCGTGGCAGGATTCTTTCTCGTGTCACAACCTTCAATAGTTTTTCCATCTTGTCACCCATGAACTCTACTTAGTACCCTACATCTCTTACAAAAACATCCTAAAATCCTTGATATATTCATTTCTTCCCAGATACCCTCCTTCCAATCTACAATCGAATCCATAGATGACCTTTCTTCAGATCATAGTCCGGTTATACTTCTCATGCATTCAAATCCTGTTCCTAAACCTTTTCATTCATCACTGATTACAGGAAAAGTAAATTAGGACCATTTTCGGGATGATCTATAAAACAAACTGGATTAAAAATTTCCTTTGAAAACAAAACAAGAGATTGATTCCGCTCTTGAGAAATTCACAACATCAATAGGAACCAGCATCAACGACAACACTTCAAATCCCAAATTTATCAATTACCGTGTTCCCAATGTGTCACATCATATTCAGAAAAACGCAGAACAAGAGCGAAGTGGCATACAACAAGATATCCACCGGACAAAAATCGTAATACCAAATTGACTAGAATTGACTAAAATAGAAATCAGAAAATTCAAAATTTCCAGAACGTTACAGAGAACCTAAAACCTACTGACAAATCATTATGGATATCTACCAAAAAGCTCATACAATTCAAAACCTTTAACCATCCACTTCTCACTGAAAACCAAACTTGGTCCAGATCCGAGAAGAAAAATCTCAGATATTCGGTAAACACCTTTTTAAAAATTTTAATTCTCAATCTGATATCCTTAATCCAATCCATCTTGAATATGTTAAAGCGGAGCTAACTATTCCGCTCTAAATGTTACTTCCTCCAAAAACATTTCACCTGTCAGAAATAATTAATATCATTCACAAATTACCCTCCAGAAAAGCTCCTGGTCACGATCTAATCACATCCAATATTCTAAAAAATCCTTCCTCGAAAAGTTATCCTACTCCTCATCTATTTATATAATGCTACACTCCGATCCACCCTTTTTTCTTGTCTATCATAAAAATGATACCGGAATCCACCTGAATCCGTAATTTCTCCCTGTTGCTCATCATGCAAAATAGGCAAAATCCTAGAAAAACTCATACTAAAACGACTGTACCCAATCCTACACTCAAATCACGTGATTCCTGACCATCAGTTTGGATTCTACTATTCACCAATGTCATTGTGTGGTGGATGTTATGCCCTCCACACTGGAGCACGGGATGTACTACACGGGAGCCTTTTTCGACGTAGAACAGACTTTTGACTGAGTCTGGCACCCGAGACTGCTTTACAAACTCTGTCGATTCCTCTTTAATACCTATTTCCTATTAATCAGTTCCTACCTCACAAAGAGAACCTCCAAAGTAAGCCATAATTTAGCCTATTCATTCGCCTTTTCTCAGACCATCGGTGTCCGTCAAGGTAGTGTCCTAGGTGCCATTCTCAACACGGTTTGTAGAGCTGATATCTCAATCCGTCCTAATGTTGCCCTCAATACTTACGCTGATGAAACATGTGTGTTAGCTATGAATAATGATCCAACTGTTGTATACAATCCCTGCAGTCATTGAATAATGCTGTCAAAACTATAGAATTAAATTAAATCCCAACAAATCTCATCAAATCATCTTTATCCTACGTCGTAAACCCACTACATCCTTTCCTATGGTTAATATTAATATTAATATTAATAATGTTCCACTTATCCCTGTCGAACCGATCCGCTAACTAGGACTCCATCTTGACAAGCTTTTTACTTGGAATCCTCGAACATGATTGAAATGACAAGAGATTACTCGTAGATTCCGGTTACTACTACACTTACTTGACAAACGCTCTAAACTTCCAATACACCTACTACAAAAACCTCGTATACCTTACCATTATCAGGACATACGGAATTGACCTTTGAAGCTCCATTAAAAAACCATAAAATTCCTTCCGCATCCAATCCTTACAATCCAAAATCCTTCGAAGAATCCTTAATGCTCCTTACTGTGTCACTAATAAAATCATCCCTAAAGACCTCAATATCCCATTTGTTGTAGAATTTCTCCCGAAATGGATATACAACCTTGTCCACACCAACCCACTTGTTCGTAACCTTTCATCCATATGTATTCCCGATAATCCCCCGAGGCGTCTGAAAAGAAGATGGCCACGGGACATTCTAATTTAAAATAGTCATTGAAGTGTTACCAATGGGTAGTTCCTGCACAAGTTAATTCATGATTTGTTTACGCTTACTTCATGTTTACTTGTTATATGTTGTATGTACACAGTTGTAAATGTCAATAAATAAAACAAAAAAAAAAAGTCTGTGTATTTGTTAGGCAGTCCGCACATGGTAGTTCAGGCACAGTCAAGGATGCGATATTTGTACGCTTGGTCGTCACATCCTAGTTAAATGAGTGGGGAACCGCTGATGGAGCGTCTACCTATCGTCAACAGTAAGAAGCTTAGTCTCCTACTTAGTGCTTACCTAAACTTAGTCCTTTTTTAGTCTCTATGTTGTTGCGTTCTGATACAAATATTCAATACGTAGGGAATGTTGAAAACACTCGGTGTATTATTAAACCAAGCCTGGTTATGCGAGGGAAATGTAGAGAAAGGACGGATGGAAGAAGGTAGAAAGTTCAATATCACGGGTAAGAAAGATTTGGATTTTTATAAATAAAATAATATTATCATGAAGATTATGAATCATTGTTATAAAATAGACATTTGCAAAAATTTTAAGCAACATCAGTAAACGGAGCACATAATAAGTTAATTTAAGGACTGAATTGAATTTAAAGTTAAGCCATAACCAAGAATTTTTCTTAAATCCATTCTCCCTCCTCCCAAAAAAAAAAAAAAAAAAAAAAAAAAATCATGATCAATGTACATCCTAACGCATTAATGCAGAAAAAGTATTATACGTAAGAAGGAAATATAATAGTTCAGGACTAAATATAAAAACCGGACAATGGAAAAAAAAATCTGAAGAATATATACTCTTTGGGATATGGTGCATAAAAAAATAAATTAATTAATAAAATAAACCGATGAATACTGCTTCGCCTATTGTATATAACAATGTTATATGTCGTTAATTTACTTTACATTCTTGAAGAAACAGATTAAGAGAGAATCTGAGAAAAGTTAGAAGAGGTCACAGAAGATTTAATGCGTTCGATAAGGCAAACAGCCAGAAAAAGGAGAAAAAAAAAAAAGGGAAGGTTTATAGACGTCACTAATGCTTTCGACAATGTAAAGGAGCAAGATGTGCTAAGAGGGTCCTTAAAGCAGGTCAGCTTAGATGGCATCTATTTGTTACATATAGTTTTTGTTCTTTTGTAGTTTTATCGCAACAAACAAAGGCCAAATCTTCTATGGTCTTTACAAAAAATATCACAATAGTAAATTAAGAACGGAGAAAAAACATCAAAAGTTCTCCGATGAGTAACATACAAATATTGAGGAACAAAATATAAGCAGAATAAATAATAAACAATAATTGAGGGGTCTGAAGCAATATTTATTTTATTTTTTATTTATATTTTATAATACTAATTTATATTACATTTAATTTAATATGTATAAGTATATGTATTTTGACGACATTTAATTTAATATGCATGATAGTACCAAACTGTATTTTAAATTGCTGATTTTAGAATTTGTGTGTGTTTTTAGAACTGAAGATGAATGTATAACATTTGAAACTACTTTTCAAAAAAACAAATTTATAGAAGTGGCAAATAATTTATCAATCCTTAATTAGATTGATCCATCTATACCATCATGCGTACGTCAACTGAATAAGAAGGTAGCTCAGTTTCTGGCCGCTTTCAGTTAGACAGGATTCCCAGTAAAAAAAAAAAAAAAAATCCCCTCATTCTAATGATGAAAAAAATGATTAGATAGATGTCCTTTAGTTTCAACATTTTTTACTAGATAGCTGCACCTACACTTGAATTATTGGTAGAAAAGCTACTGGAGGTACCTCCTTATTGTTCCAATAATTGTGACAACAAGTAATTAAGAGTAGGTTGATATTACCATAAAAGCAAGTAGGCAGTTTAATGTCATTAAGGTTCAATAGAAGATAATATTAAACTTTGTTAACACTCTAAAACCTCTGTTATTGAAAAAAAAAACACCATACATCATTGTAGCGGAAAGTACACGACAAGACATTACTTGATAACTGAGTTCGATCTAATGGCCCGAGTGCAGCCGAGATGACAAACTACAAAATCTTGAATATTTTGTAGCAGTTTGTCCCATTCTTGCTGAGTTTAGAATAAAATATTTTAACACAAATACATAGGATGAGATAGAGTTTAAAAGTTACCTAAATGGTAAAAACTGGAATAGTCTTGTTGGCTATTGTAGAGTATGCTGGAACTACAGATACGAATTAGTTATATAATACAATTATTAACTTTAATAATAAATGTTATGTATAAAATATCGATATAAATATATTTTGTTTGACTTTCGTATGATGTTTGTATATAATTGCAGAAGCATTTATTCTTTAAAATAAGATTTTAATCTTATTTTTTTAGCTTGTATTTTTGTAGACTCCCCACAGACCATGAGGTACCTATATCTCTATTATTTGTTATTTACTGTGCATATGTGAACTTATTAGAAACAAAGATATTTTTATTATTACAATTATTAAAATCTTCAATATAAGACTTCACCAGCAACAGAAACTGAGTAAGTCGATGCGGCGAATACTGCGCGATGACTAAAATAATGTTTTACCTCAGTGATTAAAGAGTTTTTCATCATTTAGTTTTTCTTATGACCCTAACTCCAAATAATTTTTCAAAATAAATTTTTGTATTGTACATAAATTGGCCTAAAAAATACACCTTTTAATGACATTAGAAAGCCATAAAACCAGTGATTTGGATTGAACTTTTGCATTTAGGATATTCTAATTTCATTAAAAGGTGTATGTCATAATATCATATTTAGACTTATTCGGGTACACTACAATAATGGATTTATAAAAATAATTTGTAGGTAGGTTCTTTTAGATTATCAGGGCTTAAATTTAATGTTAAACCATATTTTGTTAAATAAGTAATGAATCAATGAATCTATTACAAAATGTTGCTCTTGTACTCGTATTAAATTATAATATCGTATTAATGTTGCTGCTACTATTAAATTATTAATCCGTGTGACCTTTAAATGCGTTTGAATTATTTAAAGAGGTCATGTATGGTGCATATTAATATATACAATTGTAATATAGTATGCACCATTTGTTCCAATAATTGTATGTTATTTTGAGCGTTGGTGGTCCAATCCTTTAACCTTCTTACTACACTCTAAGAAGAAGTGAGCGTGTTCCAGATCATACTATGTGATTCCTTAATACTAATATGTTTATTTAAGCAAATATAAAAAAAAAATACACTTACCTCAAAAATAGAATTTGGAAAACTTTTCTTTTGTAGAAAGGAGCTGCCTCCTTAGGCCCCTCAATCGAAGTAAAAATGAAATAAGAAAGAACTATAAATATTATTATTATGGGCGCTAGTCTTGAACTATAAATTCTCATCTGTTAAGAATCTTTGGCAATCAACAGATTGAGTACGTATAGATATAGAAAATAATGAAAAATCAGGCATTAGGAAGAACAGTACGCAACAGCACCTCTTCCTGACTTGACTCAGTTACCTTGGCTTGTCAAGAAAGGAGGTCTCTCATCCAGCACCTTTTTAGTCAGGAACTCATAGTACTAGGGAGGTCAATCGCAGACACTTTCTAAATTAGTATGTTGGTATGGCATGAAATTTATTATGAAATCATTTATGAAGAGACCTCATGTGCCGGTCGATTATTGGTAAGTCAGTATGTAGAGTTTTGTTTAATAAGAAGTTTTTTTTTGGCTGTACCTTACATCTTAGAGGAGCATGCTCATACGTGTTTAATTAGGTAAGTGTAGGTATTTAGTTTCTGTTTCATTTTCAGTTTTGAAAAAATCAGTAAAGTAATAAAATATTGCTTCAATTAATATAATGCTCTATCAAGGAAACAACAAAGATTTGCAGATAAAAAATGTTGCTAAAAGAAGACTTCATCCGATTTCGCTATGATATGATCAAATTATTATAAATAATTCCTGTGCAACAATAGATGAACAATAAGAAGAAACGCATCTTAAAGAAGCCCAAACTTGGAGAATAAAAGAGTATAATATAAACTAAAACAAAGATAAGCATAAACAAACGTGGCACTCGCCAAACGGAATATTCACCCAAATCGACCATGTGCTAGTCTCTAGTAGGCATTTTAATAAAGTCAATGATGTTAGATCATATCAAGGGGCAGATGCGAACTCTGATCATTTCCTTGTTATAGCAAAGACTGTGACCAGAATAACATATACACAAAAGGGACACCTCAACCAATCGAGCAAGTGGAGTTGAGATAAATTAAGGAATGAGGATATAAGGAGGCAATATAAAGAAAAGTTGGAAGAAAACATAAGGAGCATCCCTGCTGTAAGTGGTGACAAAGAGGTAGAAACTCAGTGGAAGGAGTTGAAGGAGTCAATCATTGGAGCAGCAAAGCAACATTGCCGAATAGAGAGGAAGCCTCCAAATAGATCTTGGTTTGATACAGAGTGCGATGAAGCCATCAAGGCTCGCAATATACTAAGAACCAAGTGGCTGGGTAAGGACATACGGCAGAGTAGAAAAGATTTTCATGACGCTAGGGCCCACGCTAAAAGAATCATCATGTCTAAGAAGAGAAACTGGATGAATGACGAGATTAAAGAAATAGAAGAAGCCAGAAGCAACAATGAGACTAGAAAATTCTACAAGGAGGCCCAGCAGCAGAAAACAGGCACTAGAAATAACAACCTGGTTATAAGGGATGAAAATGGACGCCTATTGGTCGCAGATGTAGAACTGCAAGAACATTGGAAGAAATACTTTCAAACACTCCTGAGATCTGAGCATGAGGTTGAAGCCGCCAGACCAGTAAATTATGCGAGTGTTGGCGATGACGACGAAGATATCCCACCAGATAAAGAGGATATCGAAGCTATTGTGGAAAAGTTAAAAAGCAATAAGGCTCCTGGTCCAGATGGAATACATGCAGAATTCTTAAAAGTGGCAAATGGGTCATTAGCTGGTGAGATGCATGGACTAATTTCACACATTTGGCAAGTAGAGAGGATGCCGAAAGAGTGGTCAGAAGCAACAGTCGTTCCACTATATAAAAACAAAGGGAATAGGACGGACTGCAAGAACTATAGAGGCATAAGCTTGCTGAACACAGCGTACAAAATTTTCTCTATAGCTCTCTACAACCGCCTACTGCCATATGTGGAGCGTAAGCTGGGAGATTACCAAGGAGGTTTTAGGCCTAACAGATCAACCATCGATCAAATCTTCTCCTTGCGATTGATGTGTGAGAAAATGAAAGAATTTCAAAACACTATGTGGATACTGTTCATTGATTATAAGGCGGCATATGATTCGGTTTTGAGAGAGGAATTGTTCCAGGCAATGAAGGAGATGAATATTCCCTTAAAAATTATCAGACTCGTA
The DNA here is from genome assembly GCA_948150685.1 of Rhaphigaster nebulosa. Classification (NCBI taxonomy): domain Eukaryota; kingdom Metazoa; phylum Arthropoda; class Insecta; order Hemiptera; family Pentatomidae; genus Rhaphigaster; species Rhaphigaster nebulosa. Next base: position 34,899,224 of record OX411310.1, read on the forward strand.
ATATGCACAATGATACCAGCTGCAAAGTTAGAGTCAATGGCAAGTTAACCAGCGCATTTCAGATAAACGATGGACTCAGGCAGGGTGATACTCTAGCCCCGCTACTTTTCAACATCATTCTTCAAACTATAGTAGCAAGAGCCTATCTGGATGAGGGAGGTAATATCTTCTACAAAGGGGCCCAATTATTAGCATATGCCGACGATGTGATGATAGCTGGAAGATCTCTTCTTAATGTTAAAAATGCTTTTGGGAAGCTGGAAAGGGAGGCCAGGAGATTTGGCCTAGAAATTAATGAAGAGAAGACAAAGATTACGATCTTGAGGAAAAAGAAACCCATGCGACCCCAGATGTGCTATACAATTGGAAACTACACATTCCAATGTGTTGCTAGTTCTAAGTATCTTGGTGCACAGTTTAATGAAGCATTGGAGGAAGAGGAGGAGATCCAGGCACGCATTATCGCGGCCAATAAAGCTTTTTTCTCAATAGCTCATCTTATGAGAAGTAGATTAGTTAGCCGCTTAACCAAGTTAAGGCTATATAAAACCCTCATTAGATCAGTGGCAGCATATGCAAGCGAGACATGGATATTAAAAAAATCAGCAGCTGAAAAGATCGACATCTTTGAACGCAAAATATTAAGGGGCATTCTGGGAAAGAAAATGGGGTATACCGTCTTAGAAAGAATAGAGAAGTATATTCCATATATGATGATGTGAAGCTTTCCGACTATGTCAGATTACAACGTCTAAAGTGGTTGGGTCACCTCCATAGAATGGATGATGGCAGAACCGTTATAAGGGATTATAAGGATTGTCCAGAAGGAGTGAGAGCTCGAGGGAGGCCACGAGGCAGATGGAAGGACAGCGTCTCAGAGGACCTTCGAAATCTTAACGTGTCTCTGAGACTTGCTACGGACTGACAGGACTGGGAAAGAGTGATTGAGCAGGCCAAGGACCGCCTTGTGCGTCTGTCGCGCCTATGAAGAAGAATATAAACTGAAAATACACCTTCATGTCTTGGGGAGGAATTGCAACGCTTGTCAATGTTCTTGAGGTATTCGCTGACCTCTCAGTACACTTTGAAGCAATAGCTATTAGAATTTACCAAAACGAACCAATTACCGTGTGAAACATTTATGCACCAGAATTATTCACAAAATTATTGATCAGCTACTCAGACACTATCTTTTGTTGGGTGACTTTAACGCTAATGATATATGTTGGTGTTCAACATTAGTTGGTATTTTCTTTTGAAGAACCTCTATCCTCGCCAAAGCTAGTATTATATTTATAACGTTACAATATATGCATACATTTTCTCTTCCTCCCCTCTTACCCAAACCACTCCTCCTTACACGATTCCTAATAGGATTTCGTGGCCAACTCACTTCAACGAGTATGAACGTGGAGATCGTTAAAGCATTGGCTTTTCCAATCCAACGTTAAGAATAAGTGACACCGACATATTATTTTTGTATAGAAATATTTGAGGACGCAGCAGGACTGCTCGCTGAGGTAGACATAAAATTAATCAAAGAGGAGTGTCTAAAAAGAATCGGTTTGCTCATATGTCTTTCCCAAACGACCAGGGGAGCGGACATAATGAAGATATCAAACATATATCACTATACCAGAAGTAGCAAATTAGATTATGGGTTTGGCGTCTACAATAATGCATCAATGACATTGAATATTGGATAAAGATTGTGGATGTTGGATGCACACAATTCTGCTTTAAGAATCTATACTGGAGCATTGGCATAAAGATATATCAAACAGACTATGTGGGAAAGGTGAAACTATGCAACGTCAGTTAAAGATTAGACATTGTGAATTTTCATATGCTTACTTTTAAGAGGGCTTGAATCTCCAGCCTGTGAAAATTATGCTGTTCAAAGTACAGTAAAAGGAGTGATATAACACTGCCCCATATTCAAAACTATAAGAAAGGAAAGAAGATCTGCCACCAACCACGAAGGAGAATTTATATGAGCCATAAAAAAAATTATTTTTTTTGTTACCAATTATTATTAGTATACCAACCATTAACCTGCTATTACGATTTATTAATTATATATATATATATATATATATATATATATATTTATTTATTAATTCTTTATATATGTGGTTAGTATCAGGTGAATATTAATTTATGCACCCGAGGTCTTTGTAGATTCAGAGCTTGATAAATCAGTGTTTATTAATTCTTCCTCATAATTAGGTTACTAAAGTTCGTTTAATGTATTTAAGCAGTTGAATGTCTTATTGCTTCAATTCTTTTTGTTGTTTTACCTCATACATTTTAAATGAACATCCTTCATGCAAAAATCATAAAGAATAAATAACAATAGTTTGAGGTCTTTCATAAACGTTCTTAGTGAAAAAATAAAAACAGGTATTATTAAAAAAGTAAAGATAAATAAGTAATAGCTGGTCGGTCATCTAACTTGAAACAAACGGGTCCGATGATTCAATAGGCCTATAAATTTTCTCACTTAGAGGGGGTTCTTCGACAAATAGTTGATCCTTGCATAATTTCATATTCGATCATTTCTGCCCTGTTTTTGTCCTGTGGAATACGGGTGATTGAAGGTAAATCTCTCCCACCCTGATTGGATAATAAAACAACTTGCGCGAGATTCAACTATAACTTGATGCAATATATTAATTGCTTAAAGTATAATGATTAGTAAACAATCATTTTTATCGATTACTATTATATGGACTATGACGTTTGAGTTACATATAAACTAAATTGAATTTAAGACGTGAAATCAAAATAGTATAGTATGTAGAAGAGACGAGGACAGTATGAGATTGCTCGGATATTGAACGATGTGAGTTTATGATCGGGAGCGGAATAGGGACCTCGGTTACGACTCAAGTAGGTCGCTTCGTTTTAGATAAGGCTTCGTAGGGCTTAATTTGACCCTTATTTTTCTGTGGTTGGCAAATGCATCTCCCTTTTCCCATTTTATGCCGCCGTTCGGCCGGCTCTCAATCCACGATAGAATCAGACTGGCTCTTTCAGACCTTAAAGGGCTTCCTTGTATCTTAACTCTTTATCTATCCAACTTCGATTCGAGTATAAACATATTGTTCCCTTCATGAAATTATCCCAGAGTCGTATCTTCCTGATGAAAACCATTACATTTGAAAACGTAATAATTTATTTAATTTCAGAACAGTTGTTGGGGAATAGGATTCTACATTTTATGAGTAGTAATTTCTTATAATGTGACGTAGTGATCTGGAAGAGTAAAAACACATCCCAAACATCAAAAATCAATTAGTATATGAAAGTAAGGATATCCCAATAAAATTAGTATAAAATAGTAGTAATAAAATAATTTTGATAGAACTGAATTTCAAAAGTAATTATAGTCATCAATAGTAGAAATAAAATGTTTTTACGCTAAATTACTTCAATAGTCTACTTTTAATATTTCTTAAATACTCCTACTGCAATTTGAGAAGATTTTTCGAGTCACCTATGTAACATGTATGATGTTTATAAACCTGAATTCGGAAATAAGACAGAAGAAAAGAACTAGATTCAGATTCTACAGACAATTGAATTTCGTTTTTAGTAGTCGCTCGAAAACATCGACTTTTCAATCTTATCACGAACCCAGAATATACATATACATATATATATATATATATATATATATATATATATATATATATTAATAGTAATTAATTTTAATAATATATTAATAGTATTTAATTTTAAGAGTAAGTTAAAATCCTCAGGAAAGATAAAATTAAAAAAAAGAGTGAATAGTGCACGAAGTGAATACCACGGATGCTTGGATTATACTGATTATTTTTATCTTCTACAGCGGTTTATATAGTATTACAATGTTTATTTACAATACTTATTTACATACGCTACTTATCATATGTATATGTATTAATATAAACTGTTAAAATTATATATATATATATATATATATATATATATATATATTTTTTTTTTCTTTTTTTATTAGCATCCACAATGCTGATAAAATTGAAATTATAAAATGAAATATCGTCATATCCATCCACAAAAATATAATCATAAATTTAAAATTATTATTTTAGACGGGAATAGGTTAATGGATAAATCGAAATAATATGGCAGATATGTATATATATCTTTTTTCTAGTAGGTTAATGCATAAGTCGAAATAATGGTAACCCCAAAGAAGGAGAGTATATATACATTACAATATATACAATATATATATATATATATATATATATATATATATATATATATATATATATATATATATATATATCGGATTGTATATTAATATAATCTGTTAAAATTATTTATTATTGGATTCTGGCTAGAACCGGTGACAGGTACATTGGGTCCACGCTTCCCTTTTCTAGATTGGTTTAAAGGCATCCGATTGATTTCAAAATTTGTATGAGCGTGGAATCAAAGAAGAGAGATTGGTATAGGAAATTTCACAACAATTTTCAAATTTTATTATTATTTCAATCAAAAGATCTTGGCTGGGAATAGGAGGCAAAGAAAGCGGCGAGTGACCAGACCTGGGACTTCTTATCAGAGGTACAGTTCCAACCTGAAGACTTCCACCTCTCTCCGGTAGCAGCTCGGCCAAGGTCAACTTATCAATCCCAGACCTCTGCCATCGGAGCCAGACTTTTATTGTAATTTCTAATTTTTAATCATTAATCACTTCTTTTTGTCTCTTTTGTTTTATTATTATTATTTATTTTTTTAATTTTTGTTGAGGGGCGGAAGTGTTTAAATATTGCTTATCATTTGCATGCGTATATTTGTGTATTTTAATAATGATAATGATCATTCATTTTTATAATGATTTGATGTTCTGACATCGGATATTCTATTGAGGGATTGTATAACTTGATGTAGTCTTCGGATAGAGAGAGAGTTCACCGTGAGAGGCCTCTGGTTTGGATCTCGCGGAACAATACCGAATAGAACGGGGAGCTTTTTGGAAGACCTAGGTGCTAATGTTGGAGATATTGCGGTTTTGGCCGAAAACATTATTCTGGACTCTCTGGGGATTATCTACCATCAGCTGAATGGTAATTAGATAGGTATATATATATATATATATATATATATATATATATATATATATACACATATTTTATCCACTATGGATTGATCAGTACGCTGTGTATTGTAGCAACCCAATGAATTTGGGCAGCACTGATTTTCAATAGATCATTTCTCTCTCTATAGATATAATTATAACAATTTATTTTAATATGTAAGTATGCCAATATTGTACTAAAGTTTTTAGCATAGTTAATTATATTATAACTAAATACTGAAGATGGTTGCATGGTTTGAATAAAACCATAAGTAAAGAAGATTGAAAATTTTCACATTTATTTTCTTATTGTTAAATGCAAATTAATGCCCCATAAGAGGATTTTTCCAAGCCATTACAGAAATTCATGAAAAGATTTCAATGAAGGATTCGTAAGACTATGGGAAAGTTTACGCTGTTACATAAACAAAAAAAAAAGACCATGCACAATTCTTTTTCTGTTTAAGCTAAAGAAATACGGCCCCTTGAAAAATGCCCCGACCATATATTTAAAACCATCTTCTTTTTTCTTGACGTTTTACTGCAGAAGAAAGCGAGAAAAATGAACCCTGTTTGTTCATTTTCTTATGATTAAGAGTTATTGCATCCACTTAATACGGCGTAGATTATTAAGGATTTTTCCTCTTTTCTCTCCAACCTTAAGAAAGTAGCCTAGAAATGGGAAAAGAGCAAAGAACCTTTCAAAAACATATTTTTCCATTAGTTTCTATCCGGGTAAAGTAGGTTAAGGGAGAAGTTGGTGGGAGAAGAATGGAGATAAATAAAAGAGGAATGACATGGGGAAGGGTTCGGGGAAAAAAACATATTTTTATCTAAATTAAGATACCCCTGGAGGAGGGATCTACATAGCAGGCCAAAACAAAATGCCCCCGTCTAGCTGAGGGTCATTTTTCTTAAACCCCTTTTTACAGCTTCACTTAAATCTTTTAGTCGTTTAACAAAGACATTTGTTTCCAGTGACTTTCCAACTTTTTTCTCTCCTTCCCCCAGTCTTCATTTCCTCATCTACTCTTCAACTTAAGTAGCTATGAAAATGAAAGGAGTCTTTGAAGACATCAAGAGATATAGGCCGAGTACAGTGATTATGACTGCCTATCAAACAAGTCATTTAAACAAATAAATATAATTCTTGAATAATTATAACATTGAAGGAAATATCTTCATTATTTCAAAACCTTAAACAATATATGTATTATAATTGTATTGTTAGCTATTAAATTAATTAGTTTTCTTTAAACGGCTAATGTATAACGTTATTTCGACCCCCTGACAGTTACGATTATAAAAAAATCATAATTATTATTTATTTATTTATTAGATTATTAGAGGTAATGTGTTTGATTTTTGATATATTACTAATAACAGTTTATGGTATATTGTTAATGAAGCTGACAGATAAAATAATATAAAACAAAAATAAATTCTCAAAAGGAAAAAAAATCTAAATAACAGAGAGGAGAAAAAAATTAACTCAAAACCACTCGGAAATAGGAATGCATGATACCTATAATTGACTGAACATCCGAAATATAATTTTCCCATGAATGGAAATTAACGATTGTCAATGGACGAGGCTAGAATAAAATGATGTAGATAAAATTGAAGCATAATTTTAATTTAGAAAAAATATAACATGGCACCGAAAGATGGATACGACCAGAAAATTGCATAAAATTACAATAACGGACAAACATCAGGTATTTACTTCTAGTTACTGGAAGTTCTTCAGGAAGTTCTGAGTAGTATTAAATATGGAGCTGATGGAAAAATCTTATTGTTTTATAGAGCATATGTGAGATCTTTATTAGATTACGGATGCATAGCGTATTCTTCAACCTCATCCACAGGAATAATATCATTACACAGAATACATAGATTAGTCTAGCAACTGGCGCGTTCAGAACAGGTCCGACAGATTGCTTGTTTGTCAAAGGTGGTGAACCACGGCTATTATACAGACGACATACCTGTTAAAACAAGTAGTTAAGATAAAAGTTCTTACTGGGTCAGAATATTCTTGTATCAGAAACGAAAGCCATTTATTTCACAAATACTTATCCAGGAAAAGATCTCCAAAATCTTTTAATGCAGGTACGCATTATACTTTTACGAACCGAACTTAATTACATAATTTTGCGAATTAGCAGCTTGGCCAAGGTAAACTTATCAACTTATCAATACCAGACCTCTGTCGTCGAAGGAGCCAGGCTTTTATTGTAATTTGTAATTTTAATCATTAATCACTTCTTTTTGTCTCTTTTGTTTTACTATTATTATTTTTTCTTTTGTTGAGGGACGGATGTGTTTAAATATTGCTATCCATTTGCATGCGTACATTTGTGTATTATAATCGATTTTATATTCCATTTATAGATGTTATAGATTTGATATTCTAATATCGGATATTGAGGGATTGTATAACTTGGTGCAGTTTTTAAATATTATATGGATTGTCTTTCCTATATAGTAGTGCCTCTAACTGTGATGATGATAGCAATGATAATGCACCGTTATGGTCTATAATATATATATATATATATATATATATATATATATATATATATATATATATATATATATATATATATATATAGATAGATTTATAAAGTTATTAAGTTGGTGCTTTTTTTTTTTCCTCAAAACAATGAATGCTTCCTCCTTTCCAGTATTAAAAAAATGACTATAGCTATATTTATTGGTGGATTGGCGCACACATATATTTATTTTTATATAACAATTAAATTGTTGTTGCACTATTTATTTATATTTTACCATATTTATAAATTTTATAATTTATCTATATATTTTTAATGTATTCATTTATTTTCTTTAACCTATTTATATACTTTTTAACCCATTTGGATATTATAGCCTATGTATATATTTTTTAACATATTTAGATTTTATAGCCTATGTATATATTATTTTTAATTATTCATGTATTTTTTAATCCTTGTATATAGTATTTTAACCTATTTCTATGTTATAGCCTAGATAAGTATTCAAATATTTTTTTAAACTTATTTATATATTTCAGCCTATAGTTTTAATATATTTATTTTTCTTTAGGAAACTCAGATATTTTTAACTTAGTCATTAATTTTTAACTTATTTATTTTTTCTTCTAGTCTTTGCAAACTTAATATTCTTCAAACATACTACATATAAATATATGTTTTATCTGATTAGTGGTTGTTTTTCATCTTTCAAATGTTTTCAAGTACTAATTACTATGCCATGCAGGTGTATTAACCTCACTAAGTATTAGTATATTATTGCTATAACTGAAAGATATGGACCTAAACCGAAATAGGTCCAGAGCGATGGAAATAGGTCAGACAATATGTGTTTTGAGATCTGGTGGCCAGGTCCAAGAAGCAGTAGTAGCCTCTGTGATGTCTGTGGCTGCCACGGGAGGCGGCGAAAAAACGTTTATCAAGGTTGAGTGGAAAGACGGTGAAGACCAAGTATTGGGCAAAACAGTCCCTATTGATGACGTATTTCCAAGTTTGTTCAAGTTTCCACTGGCAACCAAGGTGACTCAAGAAGAATTAAAGGAAAACAAACAAGATCCTTCCGCAGGATCCAAGGATAAAGTTTGTCCCATAGGTGGGGTAACCTTTAAAGGCGATAGAGGTCGGCTGCCTTCCAAAATTTCAAGTACTAAAAAATAATAATCTCAGTACTGCGGATTTCGACAAAGCGGTGAGAGAGTTTTTGAATTTCCTTAAAATTATTAATACCGAATTACCAGGCCCACAGCACTCTGTCTTTAAATTCTACAGAATAGGAAAAATAATAAAAACGATATGGCTAGCAAGGGTGCGGGTAAAGTGTCGAATCCGCAGCGAGCTAACAAGGTGGATAGGAGCCGTCGGCAAGAGCAGTATCAATACGAGGTCGCTCAATACAATTATTATAACAGAAGAAAAAAGTGGTGCAAAATATTAAGAATGTCGACGCTCCTAAGCAATGCCCTCTGAAGGCAGTCGATATCGAGACTCATTTTAGGATTTGAAAATAAGAATCTAAGCAAATGTGCGGATTACGAAAAATGCGCCCTGTTGCTAAATCTAATGCCCATCGATGTCTAATCTGTGAAAAAAGCCATAAAGTCAACATCATTGGACACATCGCCGGGGCCGGACGGAGTACTAATCCGCACAATCAAATACTTTGATGTGTCTCACATCATTAAGGTGATTGCGGAGATTATGCTGAAGGTGGCTTATTAACCAGAACCTCTGCGGTGTGTAAGAGTAAAGGAGATACAAAAAGCATATCTTCCTGGAGACCTATTCTCCAGGAATATGTCTTAACCCATACTCCATTGTTCGCCGTATCATAGAGAAGGTTCTGGACCAAGAATTAAGAAAGCAGATAACCTTCAGCAAAAATCAAAGATGCTTCATCAAACGCCTACCGGGAGCACACGTCAGCTCTAGAATCGAAGCAATCATAAAAGGCGCCAAACGTAAGAAAAGTTATTGCGCGGTGGTATTTCTTGACGTGGTTGGAGCTTTTGACAATGTTGGACACGAGCACATTGTAAGCTCACTCGAGGCAAGAGGAGTGTCGCCCGACTTGAAAAACCTGATTGCTGTTCTTCTGGGCACGAACAAAATTAAAATCAGTGTCGGAGCCCACTCGATTAGCCAGATCAGTGTGCTGAGAGGGGTATCCCAAGGCGGACCCTTGTCGCCTTCGCTATTCAACCTGGCCATAGATCATATATACCGCGACATGTGTGAACAACAATTCTCCAAGCGGTTTAGTTATAAACAAGGAAGCGACCAAGAAGGTGTGGTCCTCACAGGGTTTGGATTGGTCCGACCAGGCCGTCTCAGAGTGCGAAAAGGGTGCTTCACCTGCTTTGACGAGGTCTATAGTGTTGATATGGACGGATCCGCGAGATAAGCTGATATTGCTGTATTCCCAAGGACCGGAAAAACAGCATTGGTCCTGGATCCGACCTTACGATTTCAGGGAAACGATCCCGATCAGGCAGATGGAGTGGGTAAAAAGGGATCTATGAGAAATCTATTCCTTTCCTAAAAGAAAAATTCCGCGAGACCTTCGGAGAGAGAGAGAGAGAGTTCACCGTGAGACGCCTCTGGTTTGGGTCTCGCGGAACAATACCGAATAGAACGGGGAGCTTTTTGGAAGACCTAGGTGCTAATGTTGGGGATATTGCAGTAGTGGCCGAAAATATGATTCTAGACTCTCTGGGGATTATCCACCATCAGCTGAATGGTAATTAGATAGGTCTATTTATCATTTTGGATTTTTTCTTTAATTTTCATTTTTCTTTATTTTATTTGTATATGTATATATATTTATTTTTTTATTTTTCCAGTACTGTTGGTAGAACATGTGGGCGAAGTATAGAAATATGTGTGCGTTCAAATTTTGATGTTTGATTAGTTCCATAAATTTTCCAATTATCTAGAAGTTGCATATTAGATTAAGAAAGGGTTGAATGTTAACTGGAAGAGAGAATTATGGAGAGGTGAGAAGGTAGTTGGATGTATTAAAATAAATAAAAGATAGAAAAAAAAATGTAGTATAATCGAATAAAGATGAAAATGCTATGAATAATGTAGATGAATGATTAAGTGATAAAGGGGAAAGGGAAGGAAAAAAAAAAAAGAAGAAATGTAAAATGTGTATATATATATATATATATATATATATATATATATATATATATAAAATATCGAACTAAGGATTAATCAGTACGCTGTGTATTGTAACAACCCAAAGTATTTGGGCAGCATTTATTGATTTTCAATAAATCATTTCTCTCTCTCAATAGAAAAAACCATGGCCTAGGTCATTTAAAATCAAAATCACTTCTATTAAGTCAATATTTTGCTATGTTATACATATTTGCTTAAACTACGTATTATATTTCAGAATTTTCGGTTTGCTAAAAAGACATGCATAAAAAGAATTTTTAACCAAATATATTCAGAATAGTTGGCAGCTGATAGAAAGGTTATTGGCAAGCTACGTTCTCTCCTTTGGAGTAGTAAGACCCTTCGCAAGACGAAAAACTAATACTAAGTTGTGGCAAAAGTCCTTGTGCATGAACATAATCCTTAATTCCAACTCTCATAATTAATCTTATAAGACTGTTTTTGTTCCTAATATTTACTTACTTAAATGTTTACTTTGACTAATCCTTTAATTCCTTGTAACTTGAGTAAGCTTTATGGGGTCATTTATATTTTTAAACACACGTGCAATGTCAGAAGAAAAAATCGTGATTCGCGGTCTTTTGAGACATTACTAGAAAAAAGGTTTAAGGGCAAAGGCAGCCGCCGAACAAATTTGTGCCATTGAAGGAGAGTCAATTATGGATCGAAATACTGCCGCACAACCTAGATGAGGTCGCCCATCGGTCATTGATAATGTTCTTCTTGTATGTATGAACCAAGACCCACAGGCAGCTATTCGTGATTTATCGGCCGTAGTATGGACTCAGACATTTACTGTGAACAGCTAGGCAGAGCTTATGCA